>BLKR01002813.1:0-175953 GCA_011170035.1 Teleogryllus occipitalis
ATATCAGTTTTCCTCAATTATACAAAGTGGTATCATTTTTCCAGTAGTATAGGCCCCACTAGAGCAAATAAATAGTGAACAAATATTTTTCAATAAACAATTATCTTTAAAAATGTGTTTCTCCAAAAAAGTAATTTCATGCCCATTAAAAATGAAATTCATTCAATAAATAAATTTAAAAAAATTGAATGAGTAAGTTTCAAATTACAAAATAACAAACTAAGTAGGAACCTATCACACGAGCAAAAATAAAAAACAGAAAAGGAAGACAATAAAACACGCATATGTGCCCCCCACACACGCATGTGCACGCACACATCCCTCATAAGTCACAGGGCAGAGCGCATGACTGCTACAGAATTTTTCCTGATTTGAGATGTAAATAAAATTTGCCATGAAATAAGTCAATTCATTTCATTAGTTGGCAGTTAATTCCACCCACTTTTTTCTACGAGATCCCTGTAATTAAACATTACAAATACCGCAATTCAATCAATCAACCAACAATTCATCCATTGCCACACAAGCACTGTGCTACAAAAAGCAAGCATAATCCTGAAAGTAAGGACTGTCAGATCACAGCCTGGAGAAAAGAGGACACACACTCTTTGTCAAGAAGGAACTTTATGTAGACAAAAATTTTGCACATGCATAATTTTTTCATTACTGTAAGTGATAAAATTTTATCTTTATTTTTCACTTCCACATAGAAAATGCTAATTGCTACAAACTGCATGCATTTCATTGGAAATTGTTTACATATTCAAATCTGCTTTGGAAATCAAGAAATCATTGAAATTTCAACATGATTGATGCATAATATTATATTTTATGATCAAAATTACTTTTTCTGTACAATCCAACATTCCACAATCTACCAACATTCTTCCCACATTACTATTTTGAGATGGAATTATGAAAACAGTGTATAATCATCATCAATTCTGAATAAATTTCTGGATCATCATTCTGCCCATTGTAAATGCTCTGATTTCGTCACAATCAATATTATTGCTAACTAATTCTTTCAAATCACAAATCTGATAAAAAGCTTTCCTACAATCTAAAACTCAAATTTTTTGCATTAAGATATTTTATACATCACCATAGAAGATAATATACATATTATCTTGACAGTAAGTAAGACATTCAGTAAGTGCTTCACTGCACTTCCAAAAAGAAAGGAACTAGCAGATATGATCTTCACACTTTGACTTGAACAAATGAATACATTACAAAATCTGACAGCAGTTAATAGAAGACTTGTAATGTTCCTAAAGCTGCCGATGCAACAGTTCGGTCTTGGAAGACACAAAGTCATAAAAGGTCCTCGTGCACAACATCACCAAAACCTATTTCTATTATTCCACAGCACTTCCAAATTTGGACATATGGGATTTCCATGGTGTTGTGCCAGCTGGTGAAATTTCAAGTCAATCCGAGTGTCCAGCAAGGTAAGAAGTGAAGTCACGGTATCATCAGGGGTCTGGGGTCTGACAAGCTAAAGAGTTGTTTTACCCAAAGAATGGTACGACACCAGAATGGAATACCATGCATTATCTCCATGCACATGACTATAGGCCTTCAGGAAAATCCTGAAGATTTACAATAATTGACAGGTTCAACAGCAAAGAAAAGGTTAAGGATGTTGGTTTTTCAGCAATAGAATAATTAAAATTCTTAGTCAAAGTATGCAACCCTGTGTAAATGGAAAAAATTACCAAGCAATCCAGTTTTATTTTCAGCGGGTTTTATATATGAAATCCTGAAGAGAATATACATTGTATATCATTGTCATCAACATACATTGTATATTGTATCAATAAACATTGTATGATAATTTGGATTTCTAATTGAAAGACATGCAAGAAACATTACACCAGTTTGAGTCAAAAAATACTTACTGTTAAACAAGAAGCTAATCGATGGTATCTGATTGAATATAGCATGAACACCAAAGAAGAAACAACAGCAAAAATAAGTGTATTGGTGAAATGTCGGTACAGAGATAGTTTTACCAGATTCCTGAAAACATATAAAACCATACGATAAGTTTAACAGGCTTCACTCAAATGCATTTAGATACGACGAGGAAATTATATTTGCTGATTCATAACTGATGCATGAGCCAGTGTCAATCTGAGAAACTGGGAACCTGAGTGCCATCTGGGAACCAATCATCTCAAACAAAAGCAAAGTTAACAGTAAAAGGTCTTCTAAGAAACAAGCAGCAAGGGGATCCTCTACTTCATTTTTCTAATAAAAGGTATTTCCATTAAAACCTTGAATCTGATTTTCCACACAAATACAATACTTACTTTCTCAGTAAAATGTATACATGGAAATAAGTAATGATAAAGTAATAATAAAACTGAGAATAAATGGGGATTTCATAATATGTGTTCTGAGAGAAACAAAGTTCTCCTAATGTTAAAAATGCAGAAACACAGTACCCAAGTACTTGCATGCACACCAAGAAGAGACAAACCATTAATGCTCACCGTCTTAATCGAAGTGTTCTCGTTGTTTGTGCTAAACTAGAAAATATCCACCAACAAATAGCACTATCCAACACAGCTAGAGGTACACTTGCTAGAAGAAGCTGACGACCTGCTGAATCATCTTTTACTTGACCAACACGTAAATAACTCTCCACTGCAGCCAGTAGCATGTATAATGTTCCTGTCAATATAACCCGATGTAGGGTAGGACCCAAACGTGGCCTGCAAAGAAAGACAAGAAGAAATCAAATTATTGACAAATTTATAACACATTTAGTAAGTTAAATAATCTACCTCTTATAACTAAATAATGAAATTAAATAAATCTATATTCTCTACAATTTATCTTTTAACTCTTTGAAAACTATTTGAAACTATTTATTAATATCAATTTGACATCACATCAACTGTTTATTTACATCAATCATATTGGAGAAAAATATTTTAATAAATAAATAAATATGTATAGCACTACTTATGAATACAAAAATTAAAGTTACTGGTAGATTGCTTGTTGAGTAATGTAATTCATGAGAAGATATTTTTAATTTTTTGTTTACAAAACTTTGTTGAAAATGAATGAAAATATTTCTGGTTTCATCACTCTCCTCAGCTCTTCGGCCTACCAATACGCCACAAGCCTGTCATTCCAGGGTTGTGTCTTACAGGGGATTTACAAGTCATTCTGGAAAAACATTGTTTTATTCTTCAGGCACTAACGTTATTCTGCTCACTGTTACAGATTTTTTATGAGTACTAGCTAAACCCATGCAAAAATTTTGAACATTTGCACACATGAACTATAACTTTTAGAACTACATTCCAGTCTTGAATAAAAATTACTTAAAGTTTTAAACCAAGTACAGTGAAATCCCTCATCATGAACACTCCTCATCCCCACAAATTTTTTTCGAGACGGAATATTTTTCCTGTAGGACCAATATATTAAAATGCCCTTTATGATGACCCCCCCCCCCTGTTCCCGACCAATGACCATCAATTCATAAAATAAATAAATAAATAAATAAATAAATAAATAAATAAAAACACCCACACTTTATTCCCTTTAAGACCAACATTTTTAGCCTAGTTTCGACAAATGTTTTTCAATGTCTTATGTTGTTTTCTGGTAACTGCAATGTGCAGCCTTGGTGGCAACCAGTGATGATCCATGCAATTTCTCACACAGTGGGGGAACTGCCATTAAAAGTAAAGATTGTTTGACAAATAACTACATTGTTTGTCAAAAATAAAAGGATATTTGTTTTATTGAAATATAACAATTCAATAAATTTGTTAAGTGAGATTGAAAAAAAATCCGAATATATTATTGTGGTTGAACATGTGAAGAAATTCAAACTGACAACTATATGAGATTTTATGCTTAACGCAAATAAAGAATAATGCATTAGTATGATTGATTGATTGATTGATTGAGTTTAAGGGCACTTCAACAGCTAAGGCCATTGGCACCTGTGTCAAATTATTTTAAGAGCAGTACGCAATGTTGCAGTACCAAGCTAAAAAATAAATTGAAATTTTAAATGAAAAGCAAAGTAAAATTGAAAAGGAATGCATCCTTATAAAAGAGGGTCTGGCAGAAAAGAGTCAGGTAATTACTTTAAAATCTTGGACTAAAAGCTAAATAATTGGCATTATCTTCTTCTCTCAGATAAGGCTGTAGAAGTTAGTCCCTCATAAAAAGCTAAAAAGCTTGCAGACAGAAGATTCGTCATTTCTAAGAATCTCTTCTATGGTGCTAGCAAGGTAGTGCCTTCAGGACAGCCCATTCAAAGATTGTAGAAAGAGAGAGACTGCAGAGAGCCAGATCTATGGATGAAAAAGTGTTTGAAGCCATAAAAAAGTGTGTGCTTTCGTCAGTGTTCAGAAGAATTACTTTCTGGTTGTCAATAATATTTTCAAGTATATTGCCTCTCGAGCATGACCTTGTGCCACCCCAGGTGGGATTGTGCATTAAAGTCCCCCTGAGTAAGAAAAGGGGCAGGCAACTGAGAAAACACGTCTTCCAGTTCTTCTTGTGACATGACTTTTCCAGGCAGGATTTAGACGTTGCAAATAGTGTTCGAATTAGTCCGGAAGTTCACACAAACACAAGATATCTGAAGAGTGGTTCGTTCATCTATTTCTTTAGTCACCAGGGAGTCTGTGACAAATGTAGAGACTCAGCTACGGGAACGGAGGCCTTCATCAATGTCTTGCCTGTAACAAAACAAGCCATGAAGAGAGAGCGTTTCCTTCTTTGTTTCAGATGGGACAGGGTATCTTGTATCTGCATCTCCGCTGATGTCTTCAAAGAACACCTGTCAGGCAGCATCGCATATAGAGGTAGCTTTCAGTGTCTGGATTTCGCAATTTAATTTCTTCTGCTATTGACCCACAATGTCAGCGAAACTTCGAACCATATCCACAGAGTTACGCATCTGGTACCGATGTCATGCCTCAGGAAAGGAAACTTTCTATGAGACCCGGATCTTCTGGATCTCCCTTTCTTTCAAGATGGGGCACTGGTTCGAGTTTGATGAGTGCTTCTCAGAACAGTTTACGCACCTTAGATCTGTGGAGCAGTTCGATTCGTTACACGATTCTTTTCCACAGTGTATGCATACAGCAGCGCTCATGCAATGGGGCTGCGAATGTAGAAACTTCTGGCATTTAAAGCAGAGGAGAGGATTTGGTACATACTGGCTGACACGGAGATTGTAAACGCTACATACTATTTTCTCTGGCAGAGATGGACAGTCAGCATCAGCATTCAGGTAGGGGTGAGTATCCCCATGCACTCTCCGCTGGATCTTGTAAATGTTAGATACACCAAAAGGTTGAAAGAAGGTTTTCGGGTTTTCTTCTGCTTCTGACGCAGTCTTCGTGGTTCCGCACACCCTTGCAGAGGTTTAAGATCAGGTGGGCGGACACATGCACCTGGAGGCTGGCTTTTTCCTTTAGATCTGAGATTTTGTTTATCAGTTTGTCAGTGCGGCATTCGAAGAGGATTGTGCCATTTCTCTGATGAACCACTGTCTGAAACTTGCCAAATTTCGTATTTCTCTGGCCAGTTTGATGGGACTTACACTCTTCATTGTTTTGTCATCATTTCTACATGACATGACGAGGAACCAGGGCTTTGTTGGTCTATCAGATTCTTTATAAAAGATACTATCTAGGTTCACAGTTTCACCTACAAATCTCTTTCTTACAGAAGAGAGTAGGGGAAGGTTTGTTATCCATGAAGAAGATATCAGATTCATCTCTTGTGGTCCCCACCCACCATGGAGCCCAACAAGCAAACACTCCATTGGAGTGCCAGGGTTGCCAGGGTTGCCAGGGTTGCCAGGGTTTCCAGGGTTGCCAGGGTTGCCAGGGTGGCCAGGGTGGCCAGGGTGGCCAGGGTGGCCAGGGTGGCCAGGGTGGCCAGGGTGGCCAGGGTTGCCATGTAGGGGAATAACATAGTGCTGCACCACTGTGGATCCCCCTGCTCACCCCGGAGTTCATCTGAGCGGATAGATCTGGAGACGCCCGCTAGGCGACTAGCATAATTTATAGGATAGACTGATCTAGCTTGTTGACATTCCAGACTATTTTGGTTTTCTGCAGGCTGAGGGAACCCCTTGCCACAGGCAGAATATTGGTGATCACTACTCATGTAGTCCACAATCACTCACCAGTCTGCCATGATTCGGATAACAGGGTCCTTAGCAGTGCCAATGATTAATAACGGCACAGTTCCTACCTACTTGGTTAATGTATCCTAGACTGGTCTGAATTCTATGTGGTTTGCTAATGATTATTACTGTAATCCCTTGCTCCAAATGTCAACTAGCTGAGGTGATCAGGTGATCAGCTGTTCAGCTCCTGTTTATAAGCAGGAGACTTATCGTTTTGCTGTTCATTCAACATTCATCAGCAGACATTCTGAGACCCAAGCCTCGTTCTCTGATTTGATCGTGACACAAACCTATCTTGAAGTCATGAATGTATTTTTTAATAATGTTTTTATTAACTTTCCTCTACCACCATTCATGTCTTTGTAAATTTTAGTATCCGAGACAGTCCTCTTCTCTCAGCTCACTTGACTCAATTTAATAACAGCCAAGTTGGCTAAGTGAGACTGTCTTTTCAACAGCAATTTTGTAATTTTGTTTTAAAAGAATAATACAATTGGGTATAATATTTTGAATCTGAACTATGTTACTTTTTATTCTTGGCTGTTCAAAAGTATTTTGTACCAAAATTGGGGCAAGCACTCTAGTGTTAATAAAGTTTTTGTGGCAAATACAACTTAGTTGAATTGAATTGATGCCTTGGTTTACAGCGAGACTCAGGCCATAAGGTGTGCTCTTTCGTCTGACCACACAAATTTTGCTACTCTCCTTTCAACAACTAGAGGAGAAAGAAAGTATTACTTGGGCAATGAAACAGATGATTTGAATTTGGCTCAGACGCTTCATTTAGGCTTAAGATCTTTAACATGCAGTAAATCTATTCACATGAAACAGCCAGCTTTATTTCACCTCCAAAGGAAGGCATATGACAGACTTTTTCGCCCTTAAAAATCCACAGCTTCGATCGGGTTTGAACCTGGGAACTTGCATATATCAGTCCGATATGCTAACTGTTACACCATCAATGCCGCTAAACATACATACGTACGTACATACAAACATATTGTCATTTTTATTTAATAAATTGGCGTGTAAATTTCAAAGTTTTATTAACCTTGTATTTCTCAAGCTTTACAAGCATATATACGCTAGTAATTAGATAATGAATGATGAATATTGGAGGTAAACACGCCAAACAATTATCTTAGTTGCAGCAAATAACACTCAGTCTCCCTGCACTAAATATCTGTGCTAGCAAATTATTTGTTCTAGACAGCAAATGCCAACAGCATGAGAAGAAATGGTGGGTTTTGGAACAGCAGAATGAACTTCCAATATATTTACCAAGGAATAAAGCAAGTACACAAAGTTTTCCATTTCTTATAGATGCTAAGTAACACACAACACAAACTAGTCAAAAACTAATTTTCATTTAAAACTAGTGGTGCTTAAACAGCACATACTTTCTTGCTTTTAGTAATAGATATGTAATACAATTTATACCACAATTTCTCTCTGAATTAGCACATCTCAGTCATCATTTTTTGGAAAACTCATTACAAATCGTACAACAATAGGTGAAAAAACTAAATATTTTCAAGCAAATATCAAAACAAATTTGACAATTATAACTGCATTTCATACAGCTACATCATGTCCCAACAATGAGACGTAATTCACAGAATTCTGCTGCTAATTCATGGCACAGAATGTCATTGTTGCATTTCCATCTGATATTCCCTGAAGGCTATCGATTTTTATTCCATATATTTGAAATAGGTTTTAAATAATTTTTAAAAAATTTATGCGAAAATGTATATAACAAAAGGTTGAATGTATGGAACGAACAAAAAAATATGAAATAATATACATATTCTAACTTACAAAGCATCCAACTGCCTGGAATTACGTTCACAACGTGCAGTAAACTTAGAGCAGGCAATTATTTTGTCACCAAATTACACAAAAAATACTCATATTTTCCAAAAAATGAAGATGACCTTATTTGAAGATGTTTTTGATAAACACATTTCATTAAGACAAAAAAAATTTACCTTCACAATTGTAGTTGTAAGAAGATTTAAAAAATTTAATTTTTTAAAATTTTCATTAAATCAGGCATATCAACAAACATGAGACATACATCATACTCTTAAGCATACTTTACACTAAGGTCCCAATTTAATCAAAAAAGGTTTGCCATTTTTGATTAAAAAAATGGTTTAAGGAAAGGAAAATTTGCGTAAGTTTGACACAAAATTTCACACAAAATACTCATGTTATCAAAAAATTGAATATGATATTATTTCTAGACCTGTTTTTCATTTTCAATTCATTAAGAAAAAAATGTTGATTGTCATAATTGTAGTCGTAGGAAGATGCCGAAAAAAATTTTGAATTTTTCAATTTTCCAAAAATTAGAGTTTTCAACCAACACGAGACCTGCACCATTCTTTTAAATGTCCTTCAGATTATTCAACAATAAAATTTCATCCAAAATAATGGAGTCGTTTTTGAGAAAAAAAATTTTTTAACAAAATTAAAAATTGCCTATATTTTACACAAAATTATGTGAAAAATACTCAAAATTTCGGAAATTTGTAAATGACTTTATTTCAAAACCTATCTTTAAAGAGCAAATTTTATTAAGGGAAAAAATTTCTATCTTCATAATTATAGTTGTAGGAAGATATCGAACAAAAGTGTTGAATTTTTTCAATTTTTGAAAATTTAGGGTTTTTAACGAAAGCAAGACCGGCACCATTTTCTTAAACATCCTTCACTAACAACACATCCTATCTAACACATCCTATCTAACAACAAAATTTAATCAAAAACAATGGAGTCATTTTTTTGAAAATTTGGAAAGGTTTCATGTAAAGTATCCCCTAGAATTAAAATATCAGTTTCAAATTCAAGGGGCCATGATATCAACCAAATCATTAACAGAATATAAATTTTCAAGAAAACTGGCTGAAAGGTTTAGCCACTAGCATTGTTCACAGATAGGACAGACGTTTTGCCGTCAATTGATTTCAAGGACCCAAAAATCATGGATTCTGGTTTCCCCACGTGTTAGAAGACTTTTTCTTCATATTTTAATATCTAGATTCATTCGCTTTTTTGTTTACAGGGCCCTATAATAAGTTTTTCTGACGAAAATTTGCTGTTTCTTGATGCAGGGTTACATAACTTTCTCTCTAGCATGGTAGTGGTAGCGAGAAAGTAAAAATTGATACAGTGGGTTTTGGAACTGTTCCCTTCAATTTCAACAGCTCCCATGATGACCATAATGGAGAAGTACCAAAACCAATACTACAGGTATAATTTAACCACCATGGCAGGACCGCCACTAATATTTATTACATTAGCTCCATATTGGAAGAACAACACAAATACTGATTTGTTACTCACTTGACTATGCCAAATCCAAGGCTTACTATTATCACCAGCATTCTTGCAAGTGTACGTTTGGCACAGGAAACCAATTCAGCAAGAAGTACTGCTGCACGGACTGATTTGCCAGTAGAATTTAAACTCTGATATTCAGCATAAAATGTAGCCTGGATAGTTTGAAAAAAATACATTATTTTACATAACTCCAAAACGAAACTGTGTGGTAAAAATAAATTATGTAATGTAAATGATATGTTGCTTTCATTACTCTTTTCGATAAAATGAGAGACCTGCTTAATCTCTAACATTAGTTTTATACCTTTCGACATTCTCAACACAACTGCAGTGGTGGCTCAAGAGGTGATGGGAGTGAAATGGATCTTGAACAATAAATGTCCATTTATAGAGGAAAATTCTAGCACCTTGACATCAGAGTCTTAGCAATCCAAAAACAAACTTACCATATCACCTCATTCTAGAATGGATAGTAATGTTTCAGGATCCTAATTTAAAATCTTCAATTGTCACACTATACCTTGGCATTCTAGGCAAGATCACATGACTGCTGCCATGTCAAACATGACCCTTTCTTATTCTGGGTGGTGGAGTGTCTTATACTTCATGTAGAGGCCAGAATGCTTTAGAGCTATGCATTCTGTGCATCGGTCTGCTTCTTACGCAGAGCACTGTGCAGACATTTACTATTTCTGCCACAAGAAGTCTAATAATGTTTCTGATTCTCAAAAGTATGTTCAGCATATACAATTTAGTTTTTGACTGTATTAAGTGAAAAATCATATTTTTCCTTTTCTTTAAATTGAACTAATGGCAATTGAACATTATAAAAGTATTAAACAAAGAAAAAGAAAAGGAAAATGTGTGTAACTGAAACATGAGGAGAGATTATTTAAGAGTTAGCACTTTTCCCTAATCTTGCCTTTGAGCCTCCACTGCATGGACCTAAAAAGCATCATAATAAACTCATTTGCAGTAATAGCCATATATAAATGAAATTTGCCAAAAAACCTTTGTAAGGAAAGAACAATCAAGATCGAGGCATTTTTATTAATAGAAACGAAAAGGAATATTAATAAATAGACATCTGAAAAATTGTATCACAAACTGAAATATAATTTTACTGCAATAATAATTAAAATTAATTTTAAAGATAGCAAGAATTGATATGTTAACAGACAATTATTTCATTCAATGAATATTCCAAGCAGCAAAAGAAAGGAGATTAACATTGACAAAAAATTAAAATAGTGCTCACTGGTATTGGAATTCAAAATCTCCAAATCTAGTAAACATTTTGAATTCGACAAAAAATACTAATCTTTAATAATCTAAGGCACAGATCTACTTACTAAAAACATTTCGATGCAATACTCCTATTAATACTGTGTTACAGAACACAGATACCCGTTAAAATTTAATTTTAAGAAAATCAGTACATTTTATGTCAAAAATGAAGATAAGACAGCAGAGACAAAAATAATACAGAAATATCAATGTATACCTTTTCAAGCATTCCAAGAAGGATAACTGCACCAATCCAGAACTGAACCCGCAGCAAATCACGCCACTGACAGAAAGATACAGCCAACCACACCAATCCAAAAATTACATAAACTACACACATAGCTCCATAAAACTGCGAAAGAAGTAAAAAATATTTTGTTACGCCACAAAATTAATTAACGAAAATTAATATCTCTACTAGTTCCACGATATTATATTTAGGATAATAACATACAGAGTGTCCCACCAACTATGGGCCACCTCCACAATTTCTAAACAGTTCACAATATCGAAGTGCAGTTTTCGCTCAACTATGCGGAATTATAGGGTAAGTAATATCCTGTAGAGATACTGTTCATAATATTTTTTGTTTTTTAAGAAATTTAATCATCTTTAATTTTTTAAATGTCACTATATATGTTTCTTATCAGCAATGAATAGACCATAAAAAGAGGAATACAGTGATGTATCAAAAGTTAGTATTTTGAGCACAAAATTAGACTTTCTAACATGATTTTAAACAAGTAACACACTTGGCATCACGAAGGCCACCTTCTCCTAAGGCGACAGTTGCGTGGAGGTGCTACAGAAAATATTGTCCATTTATTTGCTTAGCCTTGGGCTTACATGCTTAGCTCAAAGTTATAAATTGGGTACATAGATGTTAATGCATGGATCCATGGATACTTTTTGACAAAACTTTAAAACAGATCAGAGATTACTTTCTGAGGGATCGAGTTCCATTCATTGCTGATTTTGTTTCCCCTCACAAGATTAATTTTTTACTTTCTTTTATACAACTTTCTAACCCAAGATATATAGGGCTACATAGTATAGAGAAAGTTACGTATAATGTGTTTGTGTTCGAAATGATATTGAATGTATAGACTTGATATCTAAAATATCACGGAAAGTACTTTAATTAAAACAAGAATTAGTGAGCTAACCTTTTTCATTCCTTATGCTAAATCTAACTTGAGATTAATTGTCATGGCCAACAGTCTAGATATTGTAAAGTAGGTCTTACTAAAGTTAGATATACCACTAAATTTTCAAAAGTTCAAAAAGTTTCAAATTTTTTGGCCTCCCTCATACACTCATATTATTAAATATAAGTGATACTTTATTAATAAAATTTGTTTTTAAAAATTAGATGTTGAGTTAAATAACATTAAGTACATATTTTTGAAAATATTAGTCATGCTTGAGTGAAAGTATTGAAATTTAATTTGGAATTTAGTGAAATATAGGCAATTTAAAAAAATATTTTCTCAAAACTTCATCAATTTTTTTTCTTTACACTTACGAATTGATATAGATAAATGCATTGAATAACACGACAAAGGATCTTGAGGCACAATATCTTGCCTAAAAGAACTTTTCGACTTTGCTGCCTAATTATCTTCTCTCAGGAAAAGTCTCCGCTATGGACCATGCATCCCATTTCTTTTCTCACTGAACATACATCACTCATTTTTCTGATTGATTTTTTTAAAAACTTCAATCCTCCATGTAAAACAACCAAAACAAGTGGAAAAATATACAAGTTAAAAAACTCTTCACTTTTACCGGAAGAAGGGGCCAATCCACAGCAGACAAATAACCATGATGACCAACCATCTTGACTTCTATTGTCACATTCATGTTCTCTCCCACAATTCTAACATCCAGAACATACAGTCCATCCACAGGTACTGTATACACAGAATGTATTCCTTTCTGTAAAAAAAATGAAATTAAAAATTTTGCAATTTTGTAATTCTTAGGCTATTCAGAGAACTTTATAAATACGGGCATAAGAGACTAGAAGATAACAAAAGATGTTATGACACTACATTGGAAAAATAAGAAGAATTATTTTGGAAAAGGCAGCCACAAGAAACTAGAACCAACTCAATTAACACCAAAGTCAAGTGATTACAATGTTACACCTCAATGTATTATTTATTTGATATAATACAAATCTAGCAGGAATCCCCAATTACAGTACTATATACAACTTTCAACCTAATATTTCTACATGTGTATCATTTCAGAAGTCACGGCAACAATTTTATATATTCCGAATAACAGCATATGTGGTTATAGTACTATATACATTTGAAATCATTGGTGTATACAGTACAAGATGCAATCACCAGATGACATCTGAGAGATTGGGTTCTGAGATGAATGTCACTACAGTTAATCAGCGAGCAAATGTAAAAATTGCGTTTCTGCATGGCAGAAATGCTCAGGGGTGTGATGCCAAGCTTTGAGAAGCATTGGTTGATAGGGAGTTGCCCTATCGAACTCTTGCACATTGGCTGGAGGCCTTCAAACATGGACATGCTGACCAGCTGTGCAGTGGACAACCAGCGTCTGCTCACACAGAGGAGCAAGTGGCTGTTACTGAACACTGTTTAGCAAATGAAAGGCATTTGACTGTGGCAGAATTAGCCACATACACAGATAAGTGTAAAGTTGTTAAGTTTCTCTGGGCTTATCTGGATATGGTGCAACACCGTGTCTTGGATTGTCAATTTCACTTCCCTTGCTGCTCTATTTCCAGCATTATTCTCCAATTTAATTATACTGACTTCTGACTTTTGATCAGCTGGGAAATGGAGCTTCAATACCAAAAATTAAGTTGTGATGAAGCTCCCGATTAGATAACCACCACCAGTTGATCCAACTTCAGAAATCACTATAATTAAATTGGAATTTAGGCACCAAGAGGGGCTGTAAAGGATGCATTTGCTTTGCACAATGTGACTGTGAGTAAACAGCTTGGAGGAAAGTTATCGCCAGTGCCTGTTATTTTGTTGCTTGTGTTAGTATTGAGATTGTTCAGTCACGTTTTGAGTTATGATATACACCTGGGAACCCAGCATCAGAAGTTGAGACATTCAAGACATCACGGATTCCTGGATAAGTGACCATGTAAGAACCCCATGGAAGAGATCCTGGTCAAAGGGATAAAAGGCATTGACTGACTGGGACATTACGAGAGAAGACAAAACTTACGAATAATTACTCCAGGCATGTATGGAGGCCTTCGCTCAATGCCCAAAAGATGGCTAAGAGTCATCAAAAAAAAAAAAAAAAAAAAAGGTCTAATAGTATTGTGGCCCTGGCCAAAGGGATAAAAAGCAATGACTTATGGTTGATGACTAATTAATTTATGGAGGATTACTTCACTTTTGACACCAGTACATGCTAACAGAATATTATGAAAAGCGTAACATAAATCAATACATAAATAAATAGAATATGTTAATATTCTGTCTGGTTGAAATTAGTAATACTGTACAGTATTTGCAATTATTAAATTTTGTAACATTAATATTGACTGAAAAAAGTGACTTCAGGAGGAAGGCCAACTCATCTGCTAGTGATTAAAATGTGTGCAAGTTGGGAAAACAATTTACAAGAACATTTCACAAAGGCATTTATGAGAAACTAAATAGATATGCGGATACAAGGCTAAAAAGGGTAATTTTGCTTTTCCTGCATTGTGTTTGTGTGTGATGCAAGTTTGACAAAGATTGGTGTCAATGATATGTAGAAGACGAAAAATCCGTGACACAAATGTCTTGAATTTAGGAGTCTTAGGTGCAGTTGACGTGGGAGCAAAATTTGCTCTAGATTTGTAATAACCATATTAAAACCATATAACCATAACCATAATAATCACAGCGTCAAGAAAAGGCAGGCGAGGGCAGATGGTGGCGTAAACGACAGGTCAGGCAGCAGCGACAACAACAACAGGGGGCAGAGGGCAACCACGACAGAGGGCGACGATGACATGCTGGTGACGACAGAGCGGGGCAAGAACAAGCCTTGATAAAACTAATTTCTACAGGCAGCCCATGCATGTAGATCTGTAGATCACCAGCATAAAGAATATATTTACAATTAATTAGCACACATGATAAATCATTTATCACAATGGAAAATAACAGTGCACTCAAAAGAGGTCCCTACAGAACACCATCAGAATCACTGTGCCAGGCAGTGACTATCAATCCTGTTTCTGGCCTTGTGACTATAACCTTTAAAGGTATTCTCCAAACCACCATAGAACTTGATCTGAAACATTAAGGTCAGACAATTCAAGGGCTCCACAAAATGAGGGAGTTATCACACACTGACCTTGTTCTGAGATATTCTGAGTTTTACTAGAACTTTCATAATGTAGCTCAGCACATTTTTAAACTTTTAAACACACTTTCATATAATTCCATACTGAATTTAAATAACACATTACACTAATAGAATAATATTTGAAGTTATATTTAATGCTATTAAGTCAATTTCACAAAAAAAAGTGGGCTAGACCCTTGTTTTATGAGCCCATCAATTTTTGCAACATTAAGTAGTGGTCCACCAAAATCAAAGGTCTTACTGAAGTCAAACAAAACCAGTCTTTTTCTTGCAATTATCTACAGCAGCATGAACCTCATCCACCAGATGAAATAAGATGATTTGCATGGAGTGACCCACAAGAAAACTACACTGCAGGGGGTGAAGCAAGTTCAAATCATTCAAATAATGGTTCAGCTGCTCAAAACCAGTTTCCACAATCTTGGACAATGAACACAAGATAGAGATTAGTTGGAAATCATTTAATGAGGCTACTTTTTTCTTAATAGCAACAATTAATGATTTTCTCCAGATAAATGGAAAGACCGAGTGAGTAATTTATGATATCCACAATGCAAGGCAACAAGTACTCAGGCTGTATAACCTGTCAAAACAGAAAGCCAATCTAGCTATTTCCAGCAGGAATTTCACTTGATTTTCCTGAAGCTTAAACTCTGCAAACCAAATTAATGTCTAAGTTTCAATAGGAAAATTTTCCGTAGTAGTGCCGTAATATGATTTTCAGCTTAATTTCCTTTTTCAATTCTAGTGGTATCCATAACACAGGTCTCAATTTCCAAATCTTTGCCACAGGTGGAGAATAGACACCTCATACAGCATAGCCACCCAGTCCTCGATCTCTAAATCAACAAAACCACAAGAGAGGGGAGAGGGTGACAGAGTGAGAAGATGGCGGGAAATGGAGAAAAAATGGAGAGAAAGAGAGAAAATGACGAGAAAGAGAGAGCAAATGGCGTGATAGGGAAGGGAGAGTGAGAAAGAGAGGGTAGACAGCAAGAAAGAAGAAGAGTGAGAAAGGGAGGGGAGTCAGCAAAAAAGAGAAGGGAGAGCGAGAAAGAGAGAGAGAACAGCAAAAAAGTGAGAGGGGAGATAGAGGGGAAAGAGAAGACAACAAAAAAGCGAGAGGTGAGAAAAAAGAGAAGATAGTAAGAGAGCAAAAGAGATAAGGGTTAACATTGGACAATAATAAATTTTTCCCTTTCTTTTGGAATGACCATGACAAACAATGGTAATATGATGTCAGGTCTAATATTCTGAAAGAAACAATATTATATAATTTTTTAAAAATTATTTAATCTTAATGATGATTTAACTTTAAAATCTCCTCTAAGTGATCATACATTCAAAAACAAAAACAATTCATTATGTCATTCAGATTTATTTTCTTACCTTTGGATTCTTTGGACGGTTCTCATCTGCCTGTGGAGTAGGAACTGATGTACTGTTTGTCGAGGCAGTGTTTTCACTGCCTGCAGCTCTTTTGCTTACCTTCTTGCTTTGGTTCTCATCTAGAGGTTTAGGAGTTTCTGTGAGTACCTCAGAAGGAACCCGATCCTATAATAAAACATAGAATTTTTTAAATTTAATAATGTACTAAGTTTACTCAAATTTCATGATGCTCTATTATAAAACAGCAGAATATCCTAATTAATATTTTGCTTTACTTCTGTGGTACCTACAAGAAAGTTATATTCTTTTTCAACAAAACACTTAAATATTCCACACCCTTATATAATTCATGAATACAGTTCTACTTTAACTATGCCTTCCCCTGCCTCTCTCAGAGCATCATTTAATGATATTTTGTTTATATGTAATGAGAGTCCCTTGTGTGGCCAGAAATAAAGTACAGCATTGAGACAAGTTCCTATCTATGAAATTGAAAGAAATGTGGATGGAAGGGGAATTTCTAGTAGATATAAACATAGTCAATAAGAAAACTGCTGCAGTAGGAATTGTGTAGGAAAATCTTGCATTGTGAGAAGTTGAAAATTAAAACTCTTAGTTAAAGAACGTGAAGTAACCTTTGACAGCATCTGGGACAAGAAAGTATTTAGATCTATTGTCAGGCAACTGATGAAGTAACCATGTCAAATTTTACTGGACCAGATCCTGTTGGCATAGTGAAATGATACAATCCAGAGAACAGAAGAAAGAAATCGTCTCACAATCCAACATTTTTTAATACAATAGAGGAAGGAGTAGAGTTACACAGTAATGCTAATGCAAATTATCATGTAAAAGCCAGAGCAGAAAGGTCAGGGATGGCCACTTTTTGCCACTGGAATAGGCAGTGCTACTGTAAGTGTATGAAAATTTTACTTAATATTGAAAATAATAAGGAATGACAAGCAGATTGTAAATCTGAAGTTGTGCTAACATTTATGAATACATCAGTTGAAGCCCTTGAGCATGATTCTTCAAGTTTAGTTCTTCTCAATATGATAAAAGAAGGCCATCACTAGCTTTACCAGATGCAGTAAAATTTGATGGTCTGAATCACAAAATGGACAAACATGGAAATAAAAAAAAATAAAAATAAAAAAATTTAAAAAATGTTCATGAAAAATAGTTTTTAAGATATTTTTGGAGGTTTATTCTATTTTTTTTTTTTTTAATTTATGTTTACTTTCAAAATAAAATTTTCGAAAGCATTGGAAATTATTTTGCTTTGAAAGACAATTTAGCCAAAAAAGAATATATCCCCTATTTGTTTGGTAATACCTACAATGAAGTCAACAAGTTCATAGGAATATGTCAAATATACAGAAACCAAACTACAATTGAAGGTTTCATGCTATCAAAGTCACTTACACGATTTTTTCAAGATATAAAAGAATTCTTACACAAGTAATTAATAAATGGGCACTTTTTATTTATTTGTTTATAGTTTGGTAATGGCAGCAGTCACAACTATTATTGATATATCAAGATAATACTTCAATCAAAATATCTCGTATCAATTAACCCTCTAGTGCCCTTTGTTACAAATATGTAACAACATTTCTTGACAATGCATTGGTAATTAGGTTGGTATCAGCCACAGTGTGTTGGCTGAAATAGTCTTGAGAGAGATTCAGTGTGAGGTGACTTGTGTGTTTCTAAGTAGTATTTTTGCATAAAAATCTACGTCTCAAGATTGATTTCTTTAAATTGTGAAGCCCAAAAGCTGGAACATCATTGCTAACACAGAAAGAATTTGCAAAGTATCAACTGAAATACAGCTAGGTATGGTTTGGAAGTATCGTGTAAATAGAAATGTACAAAGGACAGAGTAACTACCCAATTTCTAATCTGGTCAGATTCTTAGTTTATATGTAACATATATACAATTAAATTATAGTTTTTAGTCCTTGAATAAGAGACTCTTCCACAACATATAAAATTATGATCTTAGTTACTGTCCAATAAAAGAAGAATCAAGATACAATATGTTGTTGTTTTTTATTTTTTTTAAAATTTAACTAAATATAAATTTGATGTTAATTCCGTTGCAGGATTCAACAGTTTACAACATATATACGTACCAAACTTATCCGTGGACCGCATTTTTTGTTAGTAGAACCACCCGGTTTTCTAAGAACATTTCCTACATCGGGCTGAAAAGAAAAATTAAAATGATTAACAAATCTTTACCATTAAAAAATTTAATTTTTTTTTCTTATCTACTACTTGACCTGAATCATTAAATACAAATGAAAGGTCAAGCGAAAAAGGAGGCAGGTCAATAATTGGAACTTTGAAGATTTGATGCAGTCTTCTAGAAATGTAGACTATATGAAATACCATCTAGTAATGAATCACAGTCTCAAGAAAGGTATATATGTAAGCTAACAGATTTGATGCACAAGGGAAAGTGATCCAAGCAAGTTGGCAAAGTGGAAAGAATAAAGTCATAAACAAGACATTTTTATTATGTTAAAATAGAAAACAATATATTTTAATATACAATGATAATATTCATAATAATATCATTATGTTATATTAAAGAAATCAGTTAATTTACTTATAGATAACTACATTGTCTATAAATGTCTGGTACAAAAAAAATATCATGTAAAAAGTTAAATTTTCCAAAAACATAATTTATGGCACGTATACAAGCACAAACATAATGAAATCAATGAAGATGGCTCTGGGCTGGAGGTATGGTGTTGAACCATGAAACATCCATAAGTCACGGACAAACACTTAACTGTTGTGCTGATTCTCTCACATATACCTTAATTGAGCAGATCATAATAAAACACGTGTTTCTTTCATTCTTTTTCTTTTATTCCTTTATTTATTAATTAATACTTTAGAAAAACTTTTGGGGTTATTAATTATACACATGTTAAATCTTCGTTTTTCTGGCAGTCCTGGTATGTATCATACAAATTACTTCGACTAGTTCAAAACGTAAATATTTATTTTAGTTTAAGCTTGAATACTTAGTTAATCTTGGTCTTTCTACTGTCTAAATTAATAGCTGTTCAACAGTCATCATCATCATCATCATCATCATCATCATCATCTGTGACGGTACACTCGGAAATAGAATGAGTTTTCACCACAAATGAGTCCCTTGCGACCTTATTTATTTTTTAACCAAAAACCAAGCTGGTGAGTTGCACCTGTATGGTTGATTGCAGATCACGCCGAGGCGTCCAGCCTCCAATGCCACCATCAGGGATTCTAATTGATATTCAAAACCCATTTCAGCTAATTTTTGCCGGCACACCCAAACCTGTTTTGCCCTGACTTACAAATCTCCTGTCTACTCTGCAATTATTTCCTCCCTCTTCCCTACCTACTGTTTTGGGAGTACCAGTGGGTAGCTTAAAAATACCATCAAAATAATATACAAACGTATACAAATGGCATTACATTTACAAAAAAGAAACCAACACACACAGTTAGATACATTTGACACAAAAGAAACATGGCATGAAAAACACTACAAAAAGTGACATTTTCTTGTTTAGTTCAATACAAAACAATATGATAAAGAAAAAATGTTTGTCCTAATTACTATCCTGTAAATCAGGAGCACCAACATTTTTCCTCCTTTCTGTCAACTTTGTACTTACTTTTACAAACACAAACCCCACCTTAAAGCCTACCCTTCAATGCTTGATTAAGGCCTTTCCTACAAAACTTCCCCATTTCCACTTATCTTTTACTGGAGCTGGCTATAACAGCATCTGTCCCCGCCATGTCCCTTGGAGAAGACACAGAAGTGCCATGCAGCGCCCACAGCACCCTTTCATATCACTTTTAACTAACTCCAGTAACTTATTCACTGAAATCAACATGGCACACAAACTGATAGTCTTTTCAGTTCTTTGGTTGAACTCCTGTCGCCAGTCACACAATGCCAATCCTTGCACTCTCTCTCCACCTCATGGCACCTTCTCCTCTCTGCCCAGCTGCTTACCCCTCCACAGACACTCACGACCCTGGCCTGGTTCCTTGAGCTGTTGTGAACAATGTGGAGACGTCAGTATATCACACATCATCATCATCATCATCATCATCTTCGGGGATGAAACAAAGGTTTATCAATTATTTTCATGCTGAATTTAAAATTGATCTCTCCAGTGTTTCCTTTGGCCATTCCTTCTTCCTTGTGGTCTGTAGTTAAGAAGTTCTTTTGGAATGTGAAAATTCATCTATTCTGTCAAGATATTCCAACCAATTAACTCTGTATCTTTCGATTTCATCAAGGGTACTAGTGATATTTAGTTACTGACGTATAGTGTGATTTATTTTTTATTTTTGGGAGGGTCTATCCTAGCACATGCCTCAGAAATTTCATTTCAGCAGCATCTATTCAGCTGGCTTGATTTTTTTTGAGTCCCAGATCCATTAGGGAGCATGGGGATAGCCAATTCTTTGTAGAATTTAAGGTGTGTTTCTTTGCCTGCTGCTTTGAGATTTTGTTTGATGGTCCCACATATTCAGTTGAATTTATTTATCGCATCATTATTATTATTCTTATTACATATTGTAACCTAGATACTTGAAATTGCTTAACTTGTTCTAAGATAACATTGTCAAGTACTATTTTTGCTCTTAAAGGGTCTTATTCCTTTGAATGCCATTATCATAGTTTTACCAATAAATATATTTGTAAATTATGCTCTCTACAAAAACTGTTCAATGAGTGGACAGCAAACTGAAGCTTATCTTCACAAGTAGATATAATGATCTGGATTTTACTGATGTAAAAAGCAGTGTGTCTATTATGGAGTTGTCAGTAAAATGATCCTTAAGATTATTTTGCCATTTGTGAATGGCATGGCAAATATAATTAAAAATTGTTAGTGACGGTGGGCTTCGATGTCTTACTCCACAATTTATTTATTTCAAATCAGAGTACTTTCTATTATTTGCAGTTTCAATAAAGATTTTGTTTTTGACATACAGGCTCTGAATAGCTCTCATTAAATCCTTCCGAAAGCCTTTCTCTTTCATAATTTTCCTTCTTACGTTTTTATGAACTTCATTAAAAGCTTTCTGGAATCTATAAAAGCCATATATACAGTCAGAACATGATCTTCCCTTTCTAGAATCATGGTAGAGCTTCTGAGAGGAGCGTCCCTGATATAGTTTTTAATCTATTTGCAAGTATAGAAGCATATAATTTGTAGCAGGTGTTGAGAAGGCTAATTCCCCTGTAGTTGCTAGTCATCCTGGTATCCCTTTATAAAATTAGAATTATCTTTGCTATCCTCCATTCTTCTGGGACATGGCTATTTGTCCAGCATACATTAATGAAACTCCAAAGACAAACATATCTGTTTATATATACATGTTTAAATTTTGCTGTCACTTCCTGGGGATATAATATTTTTGAAATGTTATGTGGCTATCCTTAGTTATTCTTCGGTTACAGGATGTAGATATTTATTGATGTCTGCTAATAATATTTCTTCTGAATTATCATGAGTCCACAGGTTTTTGATTGAATGATTAGTGATCCTGGGCATGCCAACTATTAAGGTGATCAGTAAGTGTAATGCATATTTTTATGCTCAAAGCTTTGGACCTCCCAGTTGGAGGCACTGGGGTGACATCAAATGATATCCTGAGACAGTCATTTTTTGAGGTACTTTAAATATTCTTGTTCTGTAATATAATTGAGTTTGAGATTATCTTTTTTCTGTTTTGTTTAAATGTTTCAATATTTTACAACTCTATCCTGTTCAACAGTACAGAAAGAATTGGTTCAACAAGTTGCTCATTTTCCAGCCATAAATTCGCCTTTATCTCATTACCACAACCGTAGGTATTTTACAAGACATTATCACACTATAATTTTGACATAGGAAGATCACATTGGAACTAAATAAACATGCAAAATAAGCAGATATTACATCAGTAGTTTCAAAGACATAAGGGAGGAAGCTAAGGCGAATTCTGACTCCAGGTCTTGACTCACATCCGAGAAAATTAACAATCTAAAGTGAGAATCTGACAGATAAGCACGACCAACAGAGGGTTACAAATAGTTTTCTCAATTTCACATCAAACCAATTCTTAATGTGTCTACTCAATACCCTTCAAATATATGTTAAATAATACATTTTATTTTACTAACTAGAAGACCTTACACTCTTTACACCACCATATAAAAGTGCAGATGGCAGATGATTTTGGCAGATGATTCAGATAGAACTTTTTATTTCAAAATTTTAATTAAAGTTTATATTTCGAATAAAATTCTTAGTGGTGAATCTTCTTTTCTTCTTTGTAGTGAAGTCTAATTTCGTGTACAATTTCTTCTGTACAGGTAGAACCTACTTTCAGCCACCCCACATCCTTATTAAGAACTGATTGGTGAAGTCTGTGGTTTGAAAAGGTTTGTAGAGAACAATTTTGAACACAATAATGAATTTTTATTTTACAAATTTTCTATTTTTCTTACATGTTTGGGGAAAAAATAAGCACATATGTATGTACATATTTTGCATTTTTTATTACAATAAATTCCGTTCCTTAGTTATCAACTACAAGGAGACACATAGAACAAGTGATGGAGTATAAGAGGGTGTTGAAGAAAAAGATATATTACAGGCTTAATATGGAAATGGAAAAATAGGGAAGAGGATGGGGTTTAACATGTGAGAGTTCTTGGATGAGTACACTAGTACAATTATAATGAAACACTAGCCCTTGATATAAAATAACATGTTGAAGACTCTCCATTTTGAAAATCAAACGATAATTAATACATTAAACTAAATAGATAAATGTATACATCAGCCAGTGCAAAAGCACATCCAGAATGGCAGATACATTAAGAAGATTAAAATGAACCGAATGGAAACAACAATGGAGATGATGATGGATAAGAGCCCAAATTTATAGCTGATTTACCCTTGAAAATATATTTTATTACATCAGAGTGAAAATTTGGCTAACAATCCTTGCAAAAAATGCACATGAAAATGTGAATACAGAAAGAAATTTCTGTCTTCAAAATTTAAGTAGTATATGGTAAGGATCACAGAATTTTGAAAACTTGCATAGAATTCACTTCTCCCCGTAGCATGTCACACAGTTTTTAACTGTTTTTGACGTAAAATAAATAAAAGACATAAGCTGTGCTGAAGTCCATTATGAGGTAGCAGAAGGAGAAGGGAGAGGGCTTCGAAATACTGCTAAATATTAATGAAATACAAAGGGACAAATTTTCTTGAGTTCCCTAATACTAATTTACACATCTTTCACTTTTCTTCTGGTCAAATATATTCTCCCCCCCCACACACACACACACACAATTTTGGGATGACATAAGGGGAGAAGAGTAGGAGGATCCTCCCATCTTATTCTCTTTTAGGTTAGTAAGTGCATGGGGAATTCCAACAGCTAGTTTCAATGCATGATATTCCAATGTATCCTAGTATCAACAAAAATTATAATTTTAAGAAATATGGGTATTTCAATGACTGCAAAAGTAGATCTTTATCTTTATAATATTAGAAGTTTTTGAAAGCTAATATTCTTAAGAATAGAATTGTATTATTAACTTTAACATGGTAACAACAAAAATATACAAATAAAATTGTTTATAATAAATTTCTCATTAGAAACTACCAATAACCCTACCCCTTTGACCAGGGTTTCTGCGTCGTTAGTAACCGGGGTTCCCAGATGGTCACCCAACTGGGAATCCATGGTGTCTTGAAATACTTAACTGTTATGTTAGAGAACATGGTTATGCAATTCGGCTAATGATGCCGGTCATGTAGATTTAACTTCAAGATCTTGAGCTGTATTATTTGTAAATGAAAGAAATTACCTACCTCATCATTTGTAAGTATATAATCATTCCAACACATTAGATCATTTATTGACCAAGACACATCTATAAATCTATCTTCATTATGTTGAGGAGCACACCCAACTGCAAATGAAAAGCAAGTACACATTTACTAATATTAAATAAACTTATATCAATGCTTCTGACTGTGATTATTACTTCCCAAAATACTACAAATCAAATTCTTCACCACATCATGTCAGGAATGTCATTATAAAAATTCATTACTACTTGAATCACATTTTCACAAATCATACTGAAACTGTCATGTTCTGATAGAATTCTTTGCATTACTATCTAACAAGCACTTTCAAGAGTAAATATTACTTATGAAATTATTTCTGTAACAAACAAAAATGATGATAAAATATAATCACCAACTTTGAATACCACCCACCCAAGAATAACAGAGAAAGCTGCAGGCTATTTATAAAAGAATATTGATAGTCCTAAGATTTTATTTGGGAACACATCATGGGACAACCCCCACAACTGGTGTAATAACTTTCTCTTGCAACTGATATAATTTAATGTTTAAAGAATATTTTCAGATTTTTAATTAAGATCCACATGTTTTCAGGTAATAAAAATATGTCGATGCATATTCTGAAAGTCAGAAATCTCTTTCAAATGAACAATTTAACAAATAACCATAAGGTTATCAATCAGTCGGTCCACAGCAAAATGGCCACTTCAAAAACATCAGCTCTTGGTAATGTCCATTAGTATACATGTCCTTTACATTACAGATTCTATACTATTTCATCAAAATTATAGACACGTCCATTGCAAAAATGCACCACACACATACGTGTACAGTCAAATATAATCTATGTATTTTTAATTATAACGTACATCAGCATGCCAGCTTCAGGTGACACACATGGATACTGTTTCACATTGTTGTCAATATAATCAACAAGTTGCCCATATAATAAAAGAATTTTGACACTATGTTACCATTTCTCCAATGCAATGTTGACTTGTCAGATTTCTGTTAACAGGATGTCCGACATTAATTTGTCCATTTGTATCAAGATTCGTTGTTATATTTTGTTCATTTGAAATATTTTCTAAACACCTCCAAATGTTCATATAATGTCCCAAAATCATTCTTTAAAATTTGTAATGGTGCCCTTCTAGTATATTGTATGTTCAATTAATACCTCGTAAAGTATGTCACAATTGATGAAGGCAATATATTTGTTTGTTCTTAAGAACAAACAGAAGATTACCAAGATCATAAGGACAACAACAATGTGAAACAGTATATATGATCCCTCTCATACCACTTCTGGCATGCTGACCCTGTAGTAGAATAAAATTAAAAATACATTAAGAACATTGTCTTTAAGTCGATGCTGGGGTAAATGGACAATTTGTATGCACTTGTAAAATAACTTCAATGAAGATATCCTTAACATCTCTAAATGTTCTCATAATCTTCTCAAACCATTTTTTGAAATTTACAATGAGACCTCTTCTACTACATTGTTTGTTCTATTACCACCTTGCAATTAATGTCACAAGTGATGAAGACAATACATTACAAATAGAACTGGACATTATTCATTTGCACAGTACATGTTAAATAGTAACCCTGAGATATGAATTTCACTCTAAAATGGTTTTAACTATTGCGGGGGAAAAAAGGGATTACTAATATTTTTTAAAATATTTCTGCAGAGATTTTGAAAATTATTTCTAGTAGATAAACTTAATATTCTATAAAACAATAAAATTTTAGTAGGAAATCAAAATTTTCTGTGAAAAATGGCTAGACATTAAAAGCAACATAAAAGAAGCATACCTGAATATAACTGACAGATCAATTGGTCACGCTATATTTCATCAGAGATAACAGTATCTTAAAAAATTTTCTATTAAATTCATGAAATAACTATTCAGCACAGCATTACAAAACTAATGATATACAATAATAGCTTGTTGTCCCCTTACAATGAAGAGTAATACTACTGTGCAATCAATCCAAATGTTTAAATTCTATCAAGGAAAGTGCCAACAGCTCAAGTTTGGAAAGATGTACATGCTACATAACTTATAATAAATCTATTGTCTGTCACCAGTCGTTTCTCCCTGAAAATGATTGCTGTTGATGCGAAATGAACTACATCATGAATTTTGGCCAAGCTGTGAAATAAGGGTGGATATTTATAATATATTTATTTTTAATGTAATGAAAAATGCTTACCAGTAATATAAATTTCTGATCCTGCATATAAACTTTTGGGAAACCTAATTTCCTTTGAAGCAGATACCTGCAAAAGCACATAGGTTGACAGGAAAGTTAGTGACATTCACTTATCAGGCAATATAGTTTTCAAATAAAGGGCACAAACGACACCTAACAACATTAATTCAATCATCAGAGTCGTCAATCGTAAAATTAATAGCAATGTGACGTATATCCTCGTACTTACATTACTCATATAATACGTTTGTTCCCATTTCCCGGCCTCTGGGAACGATAGAGCACACTCGGAGATTAAACAGATCACAAAAATACAAATGAAATTCACTGACACAAAAGACATAGCGCATTTCCTTTTTCTTCCGCTACTGCATTAACCTTACAACACGTAAGCCGTGGCGGCGACATCGACGTCAATCCTCTCGCGAGCGAGATTGCCGAACGAACGCGATGTCGTTATCTCTGTCGCAGCATTGCTGCCACGGCGCAAAGATGATAAACATGGGGTTTGTGTGCATTCTGTGACTTGAAAATACATCCCCGTGTCATAGATGAAGTTTTTCCATGCTCAAACGACGAATGATAAGGAAGATTTTTGATTAAGGCCCGCAACAGACTATACCGAGGAATGCGTTGCGAGAAATGTGCGAAAATCGAAACAAGGAATACTTACCGACCTTCACATACTAAAAAGAGTTTCCTCGTTCGTCTCTGAGGAGGCGAAAGAGCTCTTCGCTCGAGTCCGTCAGCGAGCGAGTTTTCTCGGACACAATTCTTTTCCTTCATTATTATATGATATTTAGGCCTTCGCTACAGCACGAAAACACTAAACAGTACATAGAACTTAGTGATGTTATAATATTTAGCAGTTAAAGACATGAAAAACAACCAGATTTTTAATTGGTTACTTGGATTTTCTCTTTAAACGGGAATGAACAAGAAAAAAACAAAACAAAACAAAACAAAAAAAAAAAACGTGTGTGAAAGATATTCTTACTTGAATGGAACCCGTTCATAATGAGCAATATAAAAATAAAAATTGAAGCAAGAAACTTGAAGAGGTATTTTGAAATAATTTAATTAATTCATTATTTTATTAATTCGTATTTATTATTTATGAATGAATTTATTAATTGTGATTTTTTTCTGAATTAGTTGATCATTCACGATTTATTCATAATTCAACCAATAAATACAGTAAAACAGAGGAAGGGAATTATGGAGCTCAATAAAATATGTACAGATTGAACTCCTCCCTGAAAAGTCACATACGTTCCAGTCGTTTACATTAAATAATGATTTGTATGCAAGGCACAAATGTATTTCTATTTTGACAATTCGAACTAGTTAAACATGTTTTACGATTATGACAGCAAAACAAGGATTTCACGGGTTAAAGTTACACTAAAGCTTTTAATAAAACAAGAAATGGGACTCGCAGGTGATCTCATCGCTAACTGCTGTCCCACTCTCGGCTTGTAGCGCAAAAAGGAATTTCAAGACATCGAATTTGTAGTGTGTGGACGCAGCCTCGCCGGCCTCTTTCCACATTTCTGGCAACGCATCTCTCGGTGTAGTCTGTTGCGGATCTAAGACCTTCGCTTAATGCAAACATATAATAGTTATTTATGTATCAAGGGCGTTAAGTATTGCTCGTGCAAGTTTTATTGATACATGAGCTCCCTAGTCCTCAGCCAGCGCTTAATAGCACGGTCCATAAATTCAAAGAGTATATCTTGAGCATAAATTGAGATACTCAGGTTCGACTCCGAACAACACGTACCAATTTACAATGCTGGCAACTCGTCCTCGCCAACTACCTCGTGCCACATGCTCTTGCCTACCTCGTCCTTTCAAAACAGTCGTAGCCATGGTGGAAATAATAATTTCCACCATGGTCGTAGCATTTCTCGTGGCATGCTTTGGCGCTTTATGTTCATGCCCACAGTTGGTGCGCCTGTTTAAGCCATGACGTAGCAGACTCCTCTCCCCGCAACCCCGCTGTGGAATATTCGTATCAAGAAAACTCGCGCGTAAAGTAGATGTTTTTGCCCCGAGGGCGACTTCCAAACCCGAGGGCCTCTGGCCCAAGGGGTCGGAAGTCACATGAGGGGCAAAAACATCTAATAACGCCCAACGTACATAATAAACTTCATGGTTTACTAGAATCAAACGAGAATTCGAAACATTTTATAATTTTTCTTGCGTCTGAAGTGAAAAAATCCATTGTACTAGACATTTGTCAATATGACGTCAGATAAACAAAACAGTGTATCTAATTACCATTGCATAATCGTTTTGGACTGATTTGTTCGTACAAAATTAAAGAATATTGTGAAGCTCCTACGGAAATTGTCGTACAAGCTAACAAAACTACGGACAGCGGTTTTCAGTAATATCTCGAAAAATATATGAAAATGTGTTTGGTGTATTTGAGAGTTATTGAACAGTGTGAATAACAGTGTAAATTGCGTTGATGTAACAGTACTTTTAGATAATTTGCTTCTATTGCCAAAAGTTACTTAGAATATGTCATCTTAGAATTACATCATCCTCTGCTGGATGGCGAGATCTGCGCCGACCTACCGTCGGCTAGAGAGGTTTCCTTAACCAGGTATTTCCCATCAGCGGGGCACCGCCCCACCCGGGACAAGCTCTGCTCCCGACCGGTGTGGTAGCGTTACACTTTCTACACTTCCTTTACCAACACAATTAATAAGGAAACGGAATATAATAGATTTTTAGAGTAATAAATGGATTCGCTACTGTAGAAAAATGGTGGATGATGGCGCAAATCTGAATGCCAAAACCATAATCTGAATTTTAAACTTGTTTAGAAAAATGAGATTTTATTTCTAATAATTACAAGTTTCATTCAGTTGCAAACGACATCTTGACGGTTTTCCATAAGTCTCTCTGCAACTGTTTGGTCAAGGTCAGAAAGGCCAAGGTTCAACCCGAAAAATATTTAAAAGTATTATCCTTTGACAGTATGTTCCTATTTGGTGAAACTGAAAAATCTGGGTAAAAAACAGAAATTGCAAATATAGAACTCATTACCACTAACATTTATTAATAATACATTTGATATATAATACACAAACAATAGCACAATAAAAAAATTCATTTCATTTATTATATTTAGTTGCTAGACGGTGATAACTTATGATCTGAAGAACACTGTACACAATTTTTAATAGCTGTATGTACACAAAGATTTGGACAATTGTGTCTCAAGGTTGTTGCAGAACAAAAGCTACCTGAAACAAAAATTGGAAAGGAATTACAAATGCATAAGAAATATAAGATTTAAGATACAACAGAAATTAATGTTAAAATGGATTTTAGGAAATGAAGTATCTTATACTAATTTCGCTAAGAAAGCTTGACATCACAGTCTGCCACTAGAGAATGACCAAATGAGATTGTATTTGTCCTCAATACTACGAAGACTACTCTCTTTTGCCTTCCAATAATGTTGACGCTTCTTTTCGCGTTATTGAAGGTTCAATGAAGACCAGATTTTCGTTAAAGTATTAGAAAAATAAGTAGTTCATTACCTAATCCAAATGGGAAAATCATTATTTTGATTATTTGTCAATGATATCTTTCATTTGTACTTCAAACACTAGAGGCTGCAGAAAGACTTACGGCTAAATGTACCGAGAAATACTAATGGGAAATACAATAGATCGCGGCACCATCGTAGGGGAATTTACAGTACCGATAATGTTTAAACAAATGGTCCGATTTTCATTCAGTAGAAAGTTTCTGATTTGTATTTAATATAGAATTTACGCTACGAAAACCTTTAGGAAAAAACTGAAAAATGAGTTTTGGAATTTTTTGGGAATAGTTTCGGGGAGAAATTAACAAATATATGCTTATAGCGCGACGTGAAAGTGCTTCCTCAACCCAACGCCGTATCAATTGTCCAAATCGGATGAATAGGCGCGTCGTAAAGTGAAATTTGGTCAAATATAATGTGCTCCTCCCCCATGCCGCGCCGCCACCACGTGGGCCTCCGGGCGGCTCCGAGAGACACGGAAGCATTCCGTAAGAGGTAGAAGGAGTGAGCTGGGAGCAAGGCAGGTAAGAGGGCGGTTCTTTTGTGGTCCGCCTGGGATTCGAAAGATTTCGCTATTTTCCGCATAACATTCGTTTTACTTCGTTGTATACGTACGTATATACGGAGAAATATACGTAATATAGAGAAAGTAATGTAATGCTGCGGAAAATGGATTTCCGGATTTCATCAGAAATGCATGTTTTGGGGTCCCCTGATACCGAAAAGGTGATCCCCCCCTAAAGGTCCGTCGGTCTGCCTAACCATCTGTGAACAACACTAGCGCCTAAACTATTCATAGAATTGTTCGAAAATGAATATCCGCCGATCTGCCCTGTCTTAACATTGGCGAGTTTGAAAAAGATTCTTTAAATTTTCGGGATGATTCTCGGGACCTGAACATTTTCGCCGTAAATAAAAAATTCACCGAATTCCAGGAACAATTGTGTAGTGAAAAAAAGTTTGTAGACAAGTGCAATTCAGCAAACACAAAATAATTGAGACTGACAAATGTAGAACTCTAATGGCAAAAATGTAGTGTGATGCATTAATCAGGCGCGATCCACGGGGGGGGGGGGAATCCCCCCCCCCAATTTGTCAGTCAATGTACATTTTAATTTGTCACAGGCATTTGAAACATAAATATTTCAGCTAGTAAAGTTTTGTTGTTGTTTCGAGAAAAATATGCGATAACAGAAACACATATCCTAATCCTATTATAAGTATATTTGTTTTCTTATCTTATAGGATAGGTTTAAGATTTAGCCAAATAGGTCAATTCTTCTTGTGTTCCAAATGTGGAAAAATCGTGAATGTAAAAATAATACAGAGGAATGTCTGAAGAAACACCTGCAGAAAACACCCAAAATAATTTATGGTGACAGCTATAGTTTAAGCCTTGTGTTATGACTAATATCTTATATAATAGTTATGTTATCTAAATAATGGGAAAACCATTTATGAATCATCTGGTGAAACTTGTTGAGTGATGAAAATCTGTAAGCACCCTGTAGTAGAGGTAAGTATTTTTCTGTATATAAGGAAATCGGTTTTCGACTACTCTTCCAAGTTTTTGAACTAAGTATGTTGGACGCATATACGTGGACTGATAAAACATAATTCCATAAAGTTGTAAGTAAATTAAATAACTAAAACTGCTGCATGTATATTAAAAAATTGATTTTGCTGTATTATGTACATATACTTAATTTTATTTATATATCGTATATAATATTTGCTTGTTATCCCAGGACAAGTCGAGATTACACCTTTTAACATCCATATTAGCCTAGTATGGATGTTAAAAGGTGTAATCTCGACTCATAGTACTTTTTCCTAGTATTACTAGGAAACCTCATTTTCGAAGAAAATATTAAGAATGGTATGTATTCAATTATTAATCTCATTTTAAACTATTTCTATTTCTTCAATTTATATAACTTTTAAAAACATTGAGAAAATGATTTTCCGATTAGTAAATTTTTAATTAACATACTCTGCATTTTTGATGGATATTGATGTGATATTAATTTATATCGCATTTCTATTACAATCACATTTTTAACTGAGGGTATATCAATGTATAACACACCCAATAGAACATATACCATATATTATATTGCACATATATTATACATACATTATATAATAAATAAATTAATTATTAATTTAAATTGAGATCTGTAATATTTACATTGAAATAGTTGGTCAGGAAGTTTCAAACGTCCGTTGATAATTAACGAACTTGGATTTATAAATAAAAAGTTCTAACTGATACTTGCCAATTTACTTAAAACATGAAATGTGATTTTTCACAATATTCAAAATAAATCGCCTTGTAACAGTTGAATATAATCGAATAACTGAAACTGCAAAAACCATGCTTTGTAATTAGTCATTTTTAAAATTTTGAATTTTTTCATTTTAAACATCATATAAGTTTGTACTTGTAATCGTGATTGTCTTAAAAGGTTTTATTATTAAAAAAAATAACCATTATAAGTTATAAAATGCATTTTTTAATTAATAAGTTCAATAATACAAGTATATAAAAAAGTAATGGTTTTATAATCTTGTAATCATAATATCCCGATTATAGGTACAATAATGATTTCTGGTTTAACTATATTTTCATTGAATATTATGAAACTTTTTTAGAATGAGAATATATAATTATACAAACTCAATCTTTTATTCATATAATTTGTATCTTGATTTAATTTTAACAATTTTAAACAGCAATTAATTCTGATCGAAAGTATTAACATTTGATTTGAAAAATGTGCGTGTTCGTACCAAAAAGTACCATATCATTTATTCTAGCGTTAAATGAGTTTTTTAAGTATATTTTTCAATTACACATTGATAGGGCGCATTTTTAAATCATTTTAGTTGTAATTTTATATTAATATCAGAGTAAACTTTAAAAATTTCATTTTTGGCTGTCAGTCAAGTGTTACCTCTATTAAATTATAAAAAAGTGGATACATTTTATTGATCATATCTAATATGATAAATAAAATGTATATTCTACAAGAGGCATTGATATGCACTCGGTTAAAAAACTTCTATATCCAAATGCTTTGACGATTCTTCCCCTCAGCATCCTATTGCAAAAAAAATCTATAGACCTGGCAAAAGCAGTGAAAATTGTGCAATCATTGATTGCAACTCTGGAGAACCATCGACAAGAAGTAGAGGAACACTTTTGTGAAATATTTAACAATGCAAAGAAAATGACAGAAAAATTAAGTATTGATATGAAAAAGCCCCGAACTTGCGGTCGACAAACAAATCGCACTAATCCAGAAGTAGAAGATTGCCAGGATTTCTACAGAATTTCTGCATATATTCCTCTTCTAGATAATGTTATACATGTTTTAAAATCACGATTCTCTCAGGATGTACTAGATGCTTTCCAGTTAATTTTACTACTTCCTGAAAATGTGATTAGCTTGAATTCCAAACAAATTAGAGAAGTTATCAATAGTCTTGTTGAAAGATTTGGCAATTTACTGGAAGGAGACAAAGACATGCAAATTTTAAAACTGAAAGGCAAAATTGCACATTGGCAAACGTAACTGGAATCTGCAAAAATCCTTAAGTGACTGTAATCTTCCAGATTCTGCTCTCGAAACTCGAGAGATGTGATAAAGATATTTATCCTACAATTCAAAATTTTCTCCAGGTATTCAGTACTTTGCCAGTCACAAACTCAAGTTCTGAACGGTCTTTCTCCTCATTGCGCTGTTTAAAAACTTGGCTTCGAGCAACAATGCTTCCGGAAAGATTAATTGGATTGGCATTATTACACATTCACCATAATATCGTATTAAAGCCAGAAGAAGTGGTGGATTGATTTTCGAAAATGGGGAACCATAGAATAGTATTGTGAAAGTCTAAAAATAAAACATGTAATATTCTTATGTTGTATGATTAAATAAAATGTAAATATTTATGTAAATTTGTTGTGTTTTTATTTAAATCATAAGCATTCACAACTGAATAATAGACGAAAAATTATATTATAATTGTCCATCATTTAGCAACTTTAAATTCAATGATTTTGCTAATAAATAAATAAATTTTTACAACATACAGTAATTCACTAAATAATCATTTTAATATTTTGCTAGAATGTTATATTATATTATATAATAAATTATTTGTCATGTTTAGGATATATATTATATACTAGAGAAAAAGAGTGAGAGAAAATTCCACCCCCACCCCCCCAAATATACTTTCTGGATCCGCGCCTGCATTAATGCATTTTTAAAGCACTGAATTGTAATGAAATATTGTAATAATATAGAGCCGTGCATTGTAATGCATTTATTCGTGATGCAAAGATTCGTTTTCTAGCAGCAAAAGTGTTTGAAGGCCTGCATCTAAATAAGACAAAAAATTTGGAAACCTGTTCTTTTTTGTCTTAAACAAGTCTCCCTGTATTTTATAATTTGATCACGCCCCGCCATACTCCGTGATACAGCGGAGATCCTCAGTGATGTGTCGAGAGTAGGCATGCAACATTGATGATTCGTGAAATTCGCTCGTGAAATAAAATAAACAATCATAATTTATAGGTAAAAATGTCGAATAATATCGAATGATACCACTGTCACTTCAGAGTCCGGACAATGTGAACGCAGATTCATCTGAACGCATCTTCAACCAGTAGACTACCTCTCGCCCAAGAAATGACCCGTTGCCCTGGTATTTCCTGCACTTGTCTTCGTATTTCATACGCGGGCAGGCGGTCAACGCAAGCACCCTATTATAAGGAAGGGCCTCTCCCTTCTTTTACTTTATCGTATACGTACGTATGTACGGAGTAATGTACGTAGTATAGAGGAAGTTCTGTAATGCTGCGCGAAAAAAACGGCGAATTTTCGGCAGAAAAAATTCATTGCCGGACCCTGACAACGAAAAAGTGGATAAATCCAGTTGCTAAACCCTTTATTGCACAATGTAACTAAGTTGTAACATATTTTTCAGGTCAAAAAAACATTCTAACAATTTACTTATGAACTATTTTTTATTACACGTAATGTATATCGTGCGTTTATGTCACCTCATGCATTGTTTGGCGGTAAACGCGATAAGATAACAAGATGAAGCGATAGTAATCTAGTCGCGTAGTGAATCGGAACTCGCTAGTAACACTGTTTCCGTTTCAGAAACGAAACGCTTTTAGGAAAATAAACTAAAATACGAATGAACGTATTTTATTGACTTGCTCGATACTAATTTTATCACATAAACGATTTGAAAGATAAATACATTTTTTTAAATCGTGAAATGTAACATTTTGTTGGAGGAGTAACACAATTTAGTTTTGTAATTTTATCAAGCAATACTTACTTCTGAATTTTTTTATTATTTTCCCAGTAATTACAATAAATAAATGTAATGAAAAATAATTATTGCAAATAAAAATTTAAAAAAAGCATGCAATAAAGGGTTAAGAAAAACTATAGGGCTACAGAATGGCACAGACATTCTTGTAGTATTTTTTTTTAATTTCCTTGGTGTGGACTGGCTTTAAGGTCTAGCTCCATTCTCTAGCAAGCTGGCATCTATTGTCGCTCAAAGTATATTTTTTTGACATGTTCTCAACTTTTCGGTTTCTTAATTGTAGAACCGAAATATGACTTCAAGTATATTTTAAGAGTAAAACCTCGTTCAAAATAGACATTTTCATTGAAAATTTTGAAGACGTTTTTAAGAAAATGGCGATTAAGCATTACTGTAAATGCTAAAGTTGAAGCTCTTTTTCACAGCAATCCTTTGTGTTTTATTGTTCCACATTGCTCTATCCTTTTGTTTTTTCAAAAATTACAAAAATGTAATTTTTTGCACTTGTCTCTGACATCGGGAATATTTATATTACCTGCATTTTGTTTACATTGTTGTATGAATGAGTACATGTGCTATAAAAAAAGGTTACAAAGTTTCTCGAAAACTCAACAGTTTTCTGTTAAAATGAACTCACAATTTCGCATTTTCAGAAATGCTCAAACGCCATTTTCTCAAAAATGCTCCCAATATTTTCTTAAGACTTTTGTAATGGACAGTGCTAATTGCGCTGTTTAATATGACGTAAAGTTAATTTTGCTGCATTCATTTGTTTTCTCAAAAATTACACAAAAATATCTATCATTCAGTTAGATCGCACATTTCCATTGATTTGTATACATTATTGCATTTATGAGTGGAAGTGCTTAAATAATGTCAAATGAAGTTTATCGTAAATTCAATAGATTCCTGTGAAAAAGTTTCAATTTACTGATTTACAGTAATGCTTAATTGCCATTTTCTTAAAAACCGCTTCAAATTTTTCAATGAAAATTTCCCTTTAGGACAAGTTTTTACTCTTCTTTAATATTCTAGAAGTAATATTTCGGTTCTACTATTAGGAAACCGAAAAGTAGAGAAAATGTGAAAAAATATTATTTGGGTGGCGATAGATGGCAGCTGGCAAGAGAATGGGGCAAGATCGTGATTGCTTCACGGCCATACCAAGGAAATTAGAAAACATTCTTACGAGCAAGTCTGCGCCATTCCCTAGCACTATTAATTCCCTTTCCCTTCTAGTTCTCAATAAATTCCCTTTCCCCTGACGGGGAACTGAGGAAGCTCTGACCCCTTGAGATGTCCCAGAATGCTAGTTTATAGTTTTGAGTTTTCAGGCGCAATTTGGTTGTTATTTTTTTTTTAGCATTCTTCTGGCAGTTAATTCCTAATTATCAAGTAATAAATACAGTCAAATCAAGTTATCCTCCGCGTGAAAATGGCGTTTGAGCGTTTTTGAAAATTCGGAATTTTGAGCTCTTTTTACAGAAAACTGTTGAGTTTTCGAAAAACTTTATTTGACATTATTTAAAGCACATGTACTCATAAATATAATAAAGGGAAGAAATCGCCTCTAATGTACATATTACCGACGTGAGAGACAAGTCAAAAAATTACATTTTTGTAATGTTGCACGCACTATTGCACGAAAACTACTAAAATTACCAAAAAAACCTACATGACCTAATGAAAAGAACTATGTACGCACAACAAATTTCATTTGAAGGAAAAATCCATGTCTTCAATTTTCTAGTTGTAGGAAGCATGAAATAATTCAAACTTTGCAATTTTCGAAAATTCATAGTTAACCGTGAAATTCAGACCTATGCCACCTTTATAAGTGTATTTTGCTCTTATCCTACAAGAAATTTAAAGAAAAAATTTGGAGTCATTTTTGAGAAAATTTTGAAAATGTCCGGGGGACTTCATGTAAAGTACCATCAAGCATTAATGAACATTTTTCAAAATAGCAGAGCTTCGTCTCAGACCAGATGGACAGAGGTTTCTTCAATATGGAAAAAATCTTATGAATAGTTTAGACGCAAGTGTTGTTCACATACACCAGAGACGGCCGGACTTTAAAAAAAAAACAACAATTTTTTCGGTATCAGGGAACCCAAAAAAGTGTACTTCCGTTGAAATCTCGAAATCGATTTCCCGCAGGATTACGTAACTTTCTACGTATATTATTCCGTATATACGAGAAAGTAAAACTAAAAGTTTCAGCATTCAGTCAGGAAAAGGAATGCATTCTGTGTATAGTGTATTCTCTCCCTAGTCTGGTCTGGCGTGGCTTGTTCTACTCTAGCGTGCCCCAACCCACCCTGTTCCTCGCCACTGTCCGAGGCTTGTGCTGTCTTCCCTGCCTCCGATACTATCCGCTTTACCGCCAGGGTGTGTTGATGTCGACACTTCAAAAAATATTATTCACATTATTGTTTATATAACATGTACAAAAATGAAATCTACACATTAAACATTGGGTATGTGCAACTTCCAAATGACACCTTATTTGCTGTGACTGACAGCATAGTCCATCCGGGAAAGGAATGTTTACATAACACTTAATACAAATAATATACTTAATATGACTGTCCTCCCCCATTTCATTAAAAGTTGGCGCCTCTGCTTCTTCATAAAACTGATCCATGATCCACGAGTATGGCTTACAAGGCTAAAAACTCATTAACTTGTTAAAACAATCTTTAACACAGATTCTCATTCAAATAAATAAAAATCTAAAGTTATCAAACTTTACCTTCTGATATTTCATTCCCAGTCTCGTTATCTGTAACCTGTCCCTCAGATCTTGTGTGATTTATGTTACAAGATGTCATATCACAAATCTCACTCTCGGAGACAGATTCTTGTAAATCAGAAATATGATCAGGTGTTGCACATTCCTTTCTGCCCTCATTCCTACTATTTTCACAATTTTTTGAAGACTGATTTTTGGAAATTGTCTGAATATCTTTCACAGTTCTCTTCTGACTCGCAGAAGATATTGAGGAGCAATCTTGTGAATTTAAACCACTTCTTGAATTTTCATCTGACCTATCATTCTCATCCGATTTCTTATTTGCTTTATCACTTTTGTCTACAGACTCTTTTGTTGAAGCATCGTCTTTTTGTAAGTCAGGTACCACACTTGAATTGTTGCACGAAATGTAACATTCAACTTTTCTGTTAATATCATTAGTTTTTTCATTCCTCTCAGAAGTATTTTGTTGGTCAAGTACTGGTGTCTCATTGTCAGAAGCTTCATGATGCACTAAAGAACAACTAGTTTGTTGTATTTCTTTATTAAGATTTTTTAATTGCTCTCTGTTCTTTCCAAACACTTTTAATTTAGAAGCAAGTTGAGTACCAGTTGAGATGGCATATTTGCGTATATCTTGGTTTGATGCCTTCCTACTAACCAATTTTTTAGTATTTGAACAAGAAGATAGAGGTGAATGTACATTCACTTTACTTTTCTTCTTCAATCTTGAACCTGAAAACAAAAGCAAGAAAATAATTTTCACAATAATTTTTAAGTGATATGAGACATTAATGTAAATGCAAGAAGATTCTACATTGGTAATTCATTTTCAAGCAATCCTTTTGCTAAACATTAGTTTTAGTTACAGTAAGTTTCAAGTTACACTATTTTTAGGAGATACTAGTTTACTATTATTATTAATATCCCAGGATTACAAAATTCCGACAAAAATTATCCAATTCTTTTAATTCATCTGAGCCATGATTCTTGAAATTAATAGCTTGACAGAGAGAACTAAAGGTGTATTATTGAGAATGGTTACATAATATTACATTTACTGCATTTTCTACCAGCACCTGAAAAACTCCAAAACAATTCAAATGAAACGCCTTTGGTGGTTATCTGCTATTATTTCAATAGTTAGGAACAGTAGTCACTTCTTACAACTACAAAAGAAACAAACATGAATAAATCTCAATGATTGGACTATTTGCACCATATTATATAAACCAGCATGGATAATTTCTAGTAAAAAATTAAACATCCAGAAGAAAGGATATTCAATATATTGGCTTATGAATGCATATTTAGTATTGTGACAGTACTTCTCCACATTAATTATACTATTTTATTTGGGGAATTTGAAAGGCGCCGGGGTCTTGGTAGGCAGAAATCTTTGATGGCGATCGCATGCGAAGAAAACTGCAATTTTTGGTGAAATTGGGATTTATTCAATCAAGTCCGACTCGGCGCCTCCGGTCGCGTGGCGTCCACATTGGTTTGCACTCACGTTTCTTCGTCTTCCGTGTCTCACGAACAAATCACGTTTGTGGCACATCGCTCATTGCCTTTCGCTCGTGTCCGTCGCAAGCTCTTAATTTCGACTGGATTCTGCAGAAACTCGCATAAACTGGATTGTCTGATTTATGAACACCAGAATGGATACTACAATTTCTCGCACCGCTTCCTATGCTAAACCTAATACTCTTCACATTCGCCTCTCCCTCTCATCCAGCACATACGGTGTATCTTATCTGCAAATCACACGTAATGTTCATTTCCAATGGCTTCCTCGAACTAATTTGCACTTCCTCGAAATTCATTATTTTTCGAAAATTGCAAAACTTCAAAATTTTTTCCTTCCTAAAACTAAAATATTTTAGGAAGAAATTTTCGTTAATAAAATGTCCTTTAAAGACAGATCTTGAAATCAGAAAGAGAGCATACACAATTTTTCAAAAATTTGAGTAGTTTCCGCGTAATTTTGCCGGAAATATAGGCAATTTTTTTATTTTTTTAAACAATTTTTTCTCAAAAAAAAAACCGACACTAAATTTTTTGGTTAAATTTTGACTTCAGATAGCGTTAAAGACGCTGAAGATAAAGGCGCAGGTCTTTTTTCCATGAAATCCCTGATTTTTCTCAAATTACAGTAATTCAAATTTTTCGGCGTTCTCTTACAACTACAATTATGAAGATATTTTTTCTTAATGAAATGTGTTTATGTATCAAAAACAGATCTTCAAATAAGGTCATGCTCAGCTTTTAAAAACAAGTAGTATTGTTGCATAATTTTGCGTCAAACACTAACAAATTTCATTTTTTAAACTTTTTTTTCAAAAACTATCCATTTTTTTATTTAAATTTGCCTCGGATACCATAATTGACGCTGAAGAGAATGATGCAGTTCTCACTTTGGTTGAAATCTCTGAATTTTCGAAAATTGCAAAATTGAAATTCTTTTTGACTTCTTCAGTTATGAAGATGTTTTTCTCGCAATGCAATGTGTTCATCAGAAACATCTTCAAACACGATCATATGCAATTTTTGTAAAATAGGAGTATTTTTGTGTCGAACCCAAGCAATTTTTAATTTTTTTCTCAAATGATTTTCTCAAAAACGGTCGATATTTTTCCTTTACATTTTTCACGTACGTACAAAAAAATCTGTAAAGAAAGTGGTGCAGGTTCCATTTTCGGCGCGCTCTCTATATTTTGAAAAAGTGGAAAAAATGAAAATGTTATATTACAATTATTCGCGCTTCGTATGAGGCGGTGACAATGTAATTATAAGGAGGTAATTAATTAACTACTTATCTTTGTAAAGCTCATTTTTAAAATGCGTATTCTTTCTGTGCATGTTTTCGTTTTGTTAGTTTTTTTGACAAACTCATGCATAATGCATGTTTGGACTTTTTTCAATTAACAGTTAAAACTGTGTTGACGTACTATGACTAATCCATTAACATGTCGAAATCTAAATACAGATGGAAATAAGCGTTCTTGCCCAGAATTGATAAAAAATATTCGCCAAGCATACAGGATGTCCCACCAACTATGGGCCACCCCCATAACTTCTAAACGGTTCACAATTGCGAATTGCTCAACAATGCGCAATCATGGGGCAAGTAATATGCTGTAGAGCTACTGTTCGTGATATTTTTCGTTTTAAGGAATTTTAATCATTAAAAAATGAAACTATATTTTTCTAATCAGCAATGGATAGATCAAAGAGGGATACAATATGTTTCTATAATAATGACTCTTCTATGAATATTTTCTAGTATTGACCTTAACACTGAGACAAGTCCTTCCACATTCCATAAAATCAATTTTATTGTGGAGTGTGTGTCGGGGCAGCTTCTGCTTTCTCAAATGCTTTGTTCGGATATTCAGAGTGCTGCTCGATGTGGCGTGCAAAATCGTCTGAATGTGAGTTCCAGAAATCCGGAAGAATTGCTGAACGCTTTAGTATCCAGTCGTTTGCAGTTAATGTGTCATATTCCATTTTACCCAAGGAAGGTTGCCACATCTTGGGTTGTGCTTTGGGACAGCCGGCCTAGATATAGCCACGCCGTCTGTTCTCCCGCCTTCTGTTGAGGTTCTGACGATGGCTTTTCGCTGTTGGTGCTATTCTTTCCTAATCCCTTTTCTTTAGGAAACGTGAAGGCATTAGAGGGGGTATCCCTTCTAAACCCCTCCCCGTTTCTACATCATATAGTAGTTCGTGATGTTGTTGCTGCATCTGTGAGTTCCGCTAGCATCAAATTGTTGGGTCATCGTCAGAGTTTTTGTGGTTTTGCAGTATTTGTTCCTACTCTTTTGTTACCTCATTAGTAGGATCTACTATGAAGATAGCACAAGCTTTTGGGTTCTGATCCTGTGTTTGGATATGTTCAGGTGGGCTGGGGGCGTTGCGCTTAGTTTCTGAATAGATTACTATCAGCTTTTTTCATGACGTTTAGCTTTCGATTCACTTTCTCATTTCTTGCCTTTTGTACAGATCGTCCTGCTTTATACGACTGAAACTCTTTCACAAATGTCACATAGCTCCATGATTTTTTTTGTAGTAGTGTTTTGTGTAGTTTGTGCGTAGCTTTAAGTGTGTTGATTTGCCCCTGTTGCAGTACTGCGCATCTATGATGGTGCCAATTTTTAGTACATGCCATCGTATTTCATTGCGTCATTTTCCTGTACCGTGTCGTTGCACATGATACATATTGTCACGTTTCTATGAGGTGAATTAAAACACAGATATTATTTTAACAAAAACCTTTATTTTGTTTCTTAACACGATCACTGATAACACTTGATTTATGTACAGATTGTCTTCACTTGATTATTTATTTCCACTACACTTCTCTTGATTATTTACACTACACTTTATTAATTATTTATTTACACTACACTTCTCTAATTTATTTTCACTGCTCACTTCTCTTGCACTGCCGCACAGTCTTAAGCACTGACCACTGTTCGAAGCACTGACCACAGTTCGATGCACTGACCACAGTTCACGTCACTGAGAACAACCACTGCACTGCTTTTCACAGCGATGCACGCACTTCACAGCTCAGCTTCCACTTCAGACTGACTCGCGGTCGCCGGCCACCGCGTATTTATTCTTGGCGGGCGCCGTCAAGAATTTTTTGGGCTCTGCGATAAGCGCCGCGAACACTCTGGGACCATCTAGTTCGAGGGCCGCCGGCAGATGTCGCAATTCACGCATACACGTAGATCGTTGTGGCGCCGGCAGACGACGCAATATTCGTTAGAAAATTTTCTGCATTTTGTTGTTAATGTGTTTGTTCGTCATTCTGTTCGCTCTGTCGTAGTGCAGTTGTCAGCCCTGCGTGTTATTCTCGTTTGTTTTGTTCTCCGAGGGTTGGATGTTTATACCTCGTTGTCTATTCTCTGTTCACCCCAACTAGAATATACTAGTATATTCTAGCTAGTTGGTTATCTCGTCGTGTTGCAATGCTGTTGTCTGCCCTGTGTGATGCTCTGTCGCTTGGCAGGATAGATTCTTATCATTAATGTCTTTATATCACCTCTAAGCATTGAGTGATTGTGCTTCCTTCAATGGCACTCACGATTGGAGCCTTCATTACCTGTGAAGTAATGGAGCCCCTCTTTCTTTGCACGGTTCCGCTAATTCTTCTGTCACTTTGAAAGCTCGTCTCGCAAGTCACTTCAACCAACCGCTACACGTAATACGTAAGAAGCATTACCTGTGCTCGTTAGATGGGCACCTGCCAGCCGATACGTCTCGCTGAGGAAATGGGAGCAAGACTGTTGAAAGGGGGCTTGCAATTGGGATGCTCTCTTCATCTTTCTTTGTTAAAGTCCGGCCACTCTCTAACACACAACTATAATGGTATGATCAAGGTTTTATATAGCTTCTTAGCCTTAATCCTGATTAGGTGAGTTCTCAATTGTCGTCTTGGACCATAGTAGCTTCTATTTGCTAATTTTATTCATTATCTCCTCTCCTAGGTTATTATCATTTGTAATCAGCGAGTCAAAATACTTGAATTGATTAACTACCTGGAATTTGTACCCTTCTACTTCAAAATATTCATTTCTTGTTGTTTTTTATGTTACTTCCATATACTTCGTTTTTTCTTCGTTTATTTTGAGTCCAATTGCTCGAGCAGCTGATTCTAGTTTTACAAAAGCTTCTTTCACACCTCTGGTGGTTCTGCTTAATTCTATGTCATCAGCATAGGCCAGTATTTGTACCGATTTTTGGTATAGTATTCCCCTTCTTTCAATTTCCGATTTTCATACGCCCCATTCCAGAGCTATATTAAACATACATGCTAATTCTTCCCATTGCCTTAGTCCTCTCGTGATGTTGAAAGAGGGTGACAATTCTCCCCCATGACGTGACATTTTGTTGATTTTAGTAGTCTTTATTAGATTTATTAATTTTGAAGGATTTCCAAATTCTTCCATTGCTGATATCACTTTGCCCCTAATTATACTATCGTAAGCCGCCTTAAAATCTATAAATAAGTGAAAGGTGATGTTGTACTATTTTGTTTTCTCAAGAACTTGCCTTAATGCTTGGATCTTATCGGTTGATTTTCCATTTTTGAACCCACATGGATATTTAGCACGATTCTTTCCCCCGTAAGGCTGTATTATATTAAATAGAATATTAGTAAATGTTTTGTATGCACTATGTAATAGTGTTATTCTATGCCAAGGAATATCACAGTGCGACTATAGTATTAGTGTGTCGCGATCATGGAAAATTCTGCTCCGGCCACGGGCCCTCACTCGCCGGGGAATTATGCGCTGAATTCCCTTGGGAATGATGAGTTTCGAGGTCTCGCCCTGCAAAAGGTATGCTTTCCAGTCTTATTGAATAGTCGCTTTGCGATGGTTCACTCGCAAACAGAATGTGTTTGTATTGACGATTTGCGGGTGCGGTGGTATAACGGTATCGGACTGTTGTTTGCGAGTACATGAATTTGTAAGGGCGAAAAAGTCCTTCCTAAACCTGTCTTCTGAGGGGAAGTAAAGCTGACTGACCCATGTAGTAAATTTACTACATTTAAAAGATCCTCAAGCCCAAAAGAAGCCTCTGAATTAAATTCAAATCGCCTGTTTTGCCCGAGTGATACCTTTCTGCCCCGCTAGATGGAGAAAGGAACGTAACGACATTTGCGTAGTCAGACGGACGAGCGGGACTCATCGCCCGAGTCTCGCCACGTAAAATAACGCACAAACTGACATACGTAAAACGTGTCAAACCATTACGTGCAGCTTATCCTATAGCCTTCCTTCCAAATGTTGGCAAATGAAGAGCATAATTACGGTCATTTTCAACAGGACTGTTCGGGCCCACATGCAAAGCAGAAAATTACAAACGCACATTTTATTTCATATTCTTCTTGAGGACAGAATCGCTGCCTGGTTTGCGTTCCTTTTCAGTCAGGATGTGTGCCCGCCGAATGTGAGTGGGCGTGCGCCATCGCCACTAGTATCTCTTACGGCCCAAGTGCGCGCTTGCGAGAGCGACCGTGACGTCACGGCTCTTCCCAGAAATCTTGCGGGTCTGGAGGCCAGAGGCTTCCAAAAGCTTCGATCTTGTTCTAGCACAATTTAAACATGCATTTGCGATTCGTCCCTTCAGTCCTCCCTCTCCACGCGCCCTGTGCGCAGAAATTCTGCGGCGTAACTACCGTCAGAACAAAATCCAGTTCAGATCGAGCACGGTGTGCGAGCTCAGGTGTGAGCGCACGCGTGTGCCACTGCCTTGAGCTCCGTGAGGAGATCTAAGTTTCTCCCCACGTAAAATCTTTTTCAAGGAAGCGTTCAGCTTCAAATTTGTTTGATGTTCACGCCGAACATTAATGTATTTCGCGGACATAAAATATAAAGTTGTCAATCGCGAGTCTAACTTGAACTGTGTAAGGTGTAAGCTTATCACGCGTAAACTGAAGGTTTTAAATGCGAGTGAATCATCTGAGCTATGTATTTATGTATTCTGTCAATGACAATATGTTAACAGGAATTAAAAGTGTTTTGTGCAATTACATCTACTTTCAATTAAAGCCGGAAGCAGTCCTGACCCCGCATCCGTGATTACTGCCCAAACTGAGCTATCAAAAGGGCGACAGTCAGACTAACACGAAGAATCAAAATAAAAATACGGTCCACTACTTCATCCTTAGTGCAAAGCGGTCTGTACAAGGACTCCGCAACCGCACACACTGTTTCAGCTTCCGTAAAGATTTACATGCCTTTTACGTATGTTATTAAAAGAATTTCACACGTGATTTGTGGTCTGCACGCTTTGCTGATCTGACTACGTGCGATTTCTTTCTTTGGGTATTCGTGAAAGATCGCATACATGCAACAAATCTCTACACGGAAAAATTAGGGAATATACAGGAACATCTCTCTGCAATAGCTCAGAACATCCTTTACCGAGTGAACCATATCTTATTTAGATGTCTAGTATGTATAAGAGCCTCGGTGAGCAGTTCCAGCATCTACACTATAACGTGAGAACAATTTAAACTTTCCGGTAGCGAAAAGCCACTGTCCCTCTTCGGATATTCTACCGACCGCTCTGTCTCGATTTCCCCGGCATCCGTGGCCTCGTCAGTCGAGGTCAAATCCACACGCGACCCCGGCATGGTCGCCCTGTAGAACACCTTGTGTTCTCACGCACTCTACACTTCACACTCACTGATAGCGGTTTCATACAGTTTGGGTTTAGATATCGAAAGTGGACAAAGTTTGAAAAGAAAAATACTTACGTTTTTCGTTTAAATTTAAGAATTTAATACCAGGGTATTTTGATGTATATTCATCCAACGAATGCCTAATGACATTCAAGTATCGTGACCTCATTGACTGCCATGTACGTCCTGTAAATTAAAAAAAGATCATAACTTAAGGTGTAGATGAAAATGAACAGAGTTAAGTTCTAAAACAGCATGTAAGTACACAGCAAACAGCCTGTGCCCCTTCTTACGTTGTCAGCTCCAACAAATTAAGGTCCGATTGTTGGTAAGGAAATAAATATTAGCAATTCACTGTTCTACAACGTACCAAAGCCAAAGATGCAATCATCACAAACAGTTTAGATAATAGAATTCTTACAGAGCATACACAGTGCAATTTACACGCCATCTCTGTGTTGCGGGGACTTTAGAAAAGTACGTATTCATCAGAGCTTGATTTGTGGATTTGAACCCTTCATGGTCAGGTCTTGGATGTTTTCAGTTGTGTTGTAGTAAGGAGGCACGGGCATCCTTTACTTAAGGCCATGACACACTTAGAGCTTACCAGGGAGGGGTACTACTCCAGTCCATGCTTTTCAAGTTCTTGTCGTAATAATTGCGGATTTTCCTAAACGTATTGTCCTAAGTTACGTAACATCAATGATTTAATAATTACTAATTGTGAACTGCCCGCCATTAGATAAATCTTACATTGCAGAAATTATTGTTTTTGAACTGCATTAGTAGACTTTGAAAATAAGGATGGGAGATTAATAAATGGAAAAAGGAGAAAAACATCTTAATATAGAAATAATGCATAAAACATTTGAAATTTCAACACGTTTTATGCACACAGTACGCTGTGTTAGTGTCCACTTAGCTCGATATGTTTCTAATTCTCTGAAAATTTATTCTTCAATTGAAAATTTAAAGACATAAAAAAGCCTTCTTTACTTGACGCATAAAAACTACGGCAGAATGCCACACAACAGTGTTTTGGCATCTAAAAGCAAACAAGTAAACACCCACAGGAGGGAAAAGATATGAAAAAATATTTTACGTTGGTGTAGATATAAATATGTTTACCAGCGTTAACACTATTTAGATTCACAACTCATAAAAACATCACCTTAGAATTCATAAGTAAACGAGGAAAAGAAGAAATAAACCTACTTTATCCTGTTACGAACATCAAGAAATTGTAGCATTCTTGGTCGATCACCTGACAAAATAATGTTCGATTTCATAAGTTTAACAACAGTGACCAGTAAATGGCAGGCTATTTAACATTATAAACCTTAAACACGCCGAACAATTTGGAAATCAAAAACCGTTTCTCCAGATATCAGCGTTTTCTCTAAACGGACCGCAAAACACAAACAATATTTTAAGACTCGATACCTCTTCACATGTATGTGTTAAGCACAGTAGTTCACCTTAATATATACGTATTCAGATCGTGGCCGCGATAAAAAAAAACCACCTGGAACGCACTGAAACCCAATAGTAACTTTGGTGCTTGTTGGACCCCGCTCCTGTTGTCAAATCGAAGTGCCACGGTCTTCAGTAAAGGACGGCCGTGATTTAGTCTCTCGTGTAACACATGTAAACCTTGATCGTTCCCTAATGCCAGTCTTGGTAACTTAGGGTGTCTCCTAAAGTTTTCCATTCATAAAAAATCTACGTACGATTAACACGACCGGCAACAATCACACCTAATGAGGCTACAGAATGGCACAGACTTTTTCGTAGTAGTTTTCTAATTCCTTGGTGTGGATTGGCTTTACGGTTTGCCTCATCATCTAGCCAGCTGCCATCTATCGCCCTCAAAGTACATTTTTTGACATTTTCTCAATTTTTCAATTTTCTAACTGGAGAACCGAAATACAATCGACTCCGGTTATAGCGAACTCGGATATAGTGAACTAAAGTTACTGATCTCGATTCACTTACATTACAAATAAGCATAAGAAGATTCAGTTATAGTGAACCTGAACTTCGGCTATAGTGAACGTAGGAAATAAGCCATGAAAATCAACTGGATGTCTTATGTTATAAGGCTATTAAAAGGGCCTTTGGAGAGTTGGACAGGTTCCACTAGTGCAAGAGGCATTAAAAGGTGTCAAGAATGCATTACGATACTTAGAGACAGAGAACAATGCAGAATCAAGTAGGAAGAGAGCACGACCTCTGGAGAAGGATCTAGAGAGATTAATGGAAAATGTACGAAGCAAACAATTGAAAATAATTAATTTTGTTGAAAATGTCTGGGAGTTTCGTGTAAATTATAATGAATGATTTTCAAAATTTCGAAGCTTCAACTAGAGCCAGATGGACAGGTGCTTCTTCAATTTGGAACAAATCCAACGCATGGTTTAGGCGCTAGAAGTGTTCACAGACGGACAGACTGACTGACGGACGGACATTTTTGCTTCCAATTGATTTTTGGGCATCAAGGACCCACAAAACAGGGATTCTGGCAACACCACATGTTAAAGGATTTTTAGTAACTTTCTCGTACACGTACTTACATACGGAGTAATATACGTTGTATAGAGAAAGTTATGTAATGCTGTGCAAAAAAACGGCGAATTTTCGGCCCAAAAAATTCATTGCCAGGCCCTTACAACGAAAAAGTGGATAAATCCAGTTACTACATTAAGAACTAGTGCTGTTACGGAATAGCTCAGACTTTCTCGTAGTAAAATTTTCTAATTTCCTTGGTGTCTTGCCCTTCCTTCTTCCCAGCTGCCATCTATCGCCGCCCCAAGTTCATTTTTTGACATTTTCTCAACTTTTCGGTTTCCAAATTGTGGAACTGAAATATTATTCTAAAATTATTAAAGAAGACTAAAACCTTGTCGTAAAAAGCATTTTTATTAAAATATTTGGAACCGTCTTTAAGAAAATGGCGTTATGCGTTACTGTAAATACGAAATTTGAAGCTCTTTTTCACAGGAATCTATTGAGTTTTCGAAAAACTTCTTTTGAATTAATTTGAAGAACGTTCACTCAAAAATTTAATAATGTACATAACTCCATTGAAATGTGCATATTAACGGCGTGAGAGATATTTTAAATAAATTGCATTTGTGCAATTTTTGATTGCATTTGTGCTCATTTGAAAATTGCATTTGTCCTCATTTGAAAAAATGAAAGAGTACACCAAAATGAACTTTACGTCATGTTATCTAGTGAAATTACCACTATCCGTTGTAAAAGTTTGAAGAAGAAATTTGGAGCCATTTTTGAGAAAATTTTTAAAATGTGGAATTTTGAGCACATTTTTGCAGAAAACGGCTGAGTTTTCTAAAAATTGTATTTGACATTATGTAAAACACATGTGCGCATAAACACACCAACGTGAAGAAATAGCCTCTAATGTAAATATGACCGATGTGAGAGACAAGTAAACTACACCATGCGGCGTCTCTCGCACCCAAGCTTCCGTCTTCTTCTATCTTGCCAATCATCATCATCGATGTGACGATCTCTGATTATCGCACACCCCATCATACCACGTGCGTTTTGGTCTACCTCTCTTTCTGTGCATTGGCACCTGCCACCTCCAAGTTTTTAATGGTCATCATTCCTCCGGCATTCTTCTAAGATGCCAATACCATTTTAACCTCTCTTCTATTGTATCCATTATATCCGAAATGACACCCATTTGTTGCTTTATATTTTCATTCCTGATTCTTTCCATTAGCGTTACACTACAACTGCGTCACCAAAACTCCATTTCCATAGCCTTTAACTTTTTCTCATTGCTTTTTGCGATCTTCCACAATTCAGCACCACACAGTGATATACTTTTCACAATTGCTTTATACATTCTAATTTTCACTTTACTAGCAATATTTTTATTCCATATTATTGAATGCAATTGTTGAATAGCAGATTTTCCTTGCCCAATGCGATGTTTAATTTCCTCTTTACTGCCCTCTTGGTCTGTTAAAATCGTTCCTAAATACTTAGACGTCTGACAACACTTAACAACCGAACCATCTTCTAAATATTTACCTGTCCCTCCTACCACCATGTACTCTGTCTTCTTGAAATTGATTTTCAAGCCCCATTTTCCATATTCCTCATTTAATTTCCTTAACATATAATGTGCATCGTCTTCATCAGCGAATATCACTTGATCTGCAAAATTTAGTGATTGATTGATGTTTTCGTGTTTCCGGGCGCGTCAACTGCTTTGGTCATTAGTCCCGTTAGGGTAACGCATATTTTTTTTCTCTCGGGTGATAGCGGTGATCATTCCCCTACTGGATGGCGTGATCCGGCGCCGACCTACCGTCGGCTGGTGGGGTATCCCCCTAACCAGGACTCTCCCACCTGCGGGGCACCGCCCCAGCCGGGACAAGCTCTAAGCTCCCGACCGGTCTCCCGGAATATGTGGTAGTGTATTGCATGTTAGTGTGTGTGGGGGAAAGGATAGGACGAGGAAGGACAGATCGCGCGCAGTCCGTGGCCCGTTTGGTAGCTGCTGCGGCATTCGCCTGGTGGTGATCGGAGAAACCACGGAAAACTGCCGATCAGAGCAGCCGGCCGCTTGAATTCTACTCCAGAGAGCATCTGAATTCGACCTCTCTGAAAAGCTAGTGTAGAAAAATCCTGTCGCCGTCAGGACTCGAACCTAGGACCTCCCGGTTAGAGGCGCTGCAGTGACATCAGTTGATGCACTAAGCTACCGCTCCCGGTGCAAAATTTAGTGAATGTAACATATCATTTAATTTTATTTCCATTCTTTCACATTTTATCTTCCAACTTTTTAGAGCTTCTGCTAGATATGTTTCAAAGAGGGTTGGTGCAATACAACACCCCTGTCTTAGCCCTTTATTTATCTTGATTTCTTTTGATATGCTATTTCCTAATTTGACATAAGCGATATTGTCCGTATATAACTCTCTAATGGCCTTAATATAAATGCTATTAATATGTTGGTTTTCCATGGCCATCCACAATTTTGAAAGGGGGACACTGTCGTACGCCTGTTGCAAGGCAATATAGACTAGATGTGTCTCAAGGTTATGCGTCAGTTGCTTATCTGTACCTTGTCAATGGTAAATATATTATCTACGCAGGATCTACCTGCTCGAAAACCACTCTGTTCTTCCATTTCATTTATTTCATTTTCCAATCTGTTAATAATTTTACCGTATATTTTACCAACGGAACTCAGGACGGTTATATCACGGTAATTGGAGCATTTCTCCTTATCTCCTTTTTTAAATATATTGGTGATGTAACCCACTTTAAAGACTTCAGGTATCCCACGACCTGAGGCACGCATTAAATAATTTTGAAAGCTGTTCGAACAATACCGATGGACCTGAATTTATTAGTTCTGTATTTATCCCACCGGGTCTGGGAGCTTTACCGCTTTTGAAACTTTTCACCACTTTCTCAACTTCAGTCGGAGATATATCTTCAACCTGATTGTCAGATGTATGTTTCGGCTGACATAGAGTGCGGTATTCTACACGGTGTTCCTGCAGAAGTTTTTCATAGTACTTTGCCCATCTGTCTAGGCTTATAAGCTGCAAATGTCCATATCTTATTTCATTTGTTCTCAGTTGTTTCAACACTTTCCACGCCTCCCGTGATCGTGAGCTTTCAATGGTGTGACTAATTTCTTGACACTTTACATCCCACATGTCATTTTTAGCTTTTATAATCTCCTTTTTTCCTTCTCTTCATATTGGTGTATAAGTTTTTCTGTCTTCTAGATCTCGGGTCGTCAGCCACTTGTGATAGGCGTTTTCTTTTCACGTACCCTTTCAGCAAATTTGTCACTCCACCAATACGTTCCAGTTCTCTGCTGCTTCCTTTCAATTTCCTCCAAACTTTCGTATGCCGCTTCATGTATGTATTTTGTAATATCTCTGTAAATTGCTTTTGGAGAGAACTTTTTGCAACTTCCCACTGAGCCTTAAATTATACAAAAACAGGATTGATAAGTCTTCTAGTAACCTCACTTTGTATTTAATATCTATGCCTTGTCTCCTTCTTTTATTTAATCCTTTACTTTTCCATTTTGGAAAGGGAAAAGACATTTGGCTCGCAAAAGGAAGTGGTCAGATCCGCACTCTGCATCCCTATATACCGTACATTCCTCCACTCTGGTCTTAAGACGAGTTAAACCACGTCGTAAATAGAAAGTTCCATTGAACAATTAGAAGCAGTTTTTAAGAAAATGATGTTTAAGCGTTCCTGTAACTGCGAAATTTGAAGCACTTTTTCAAAGATCTATTGAGTTTTCCAAAAACTTCATATGAAGTCATTTAAAGCACATTCTCTTACAAATGAAAAAATGTATACAAATCGATGGAAATGTGCATATAAACGGCGTGAGAGATATTTCAAAAAAATTACATTTGTGTAGTTTTTTAAAAAACAAAATAATACACCAAAATGAACTTTACGTCATATTAAACAGTGCAATTAGCACTATCTTGAAAAATTTAAAGAACAAATTTCGAGCCATTTTTGAGAAAATGACGTTTGAGTGTTTCTGAAAACGCGGAATTTGGAGCTTATTTTTTCAGAAAACTGTTGAGTTTTCGAGAAACTTAATTTGACATTATTTAAAGCATATGTACTCATAAATACATTAATGTGAAGAAATCGCCTTTAACGTAAATATTACCGACGTAAGAGACAAGTCAGAAAAATTTCATTTTTGAAAAAAAAAGAAAAAGAAAAAAAAGAGCAATATGGCATTTATGTCATGGTATACATTTCGTTTGGCACTAACCCTACCAAAAATTTAATGGCAAAATTTGGAGCTGTTTTTGAGAAAATCTTGGTTTTGTATCTTTTTTAATTTGCAAAGGTTGCACGCACTATTTCAGTTGATGGAAAAATCTGTCTTCAATTTTGTAGTTTTAGGAAGATGAAAATTCAAACTTTTGCAATTTTTGAAAATTCCGCATTAACCGAGAAACTTGGAACTACGCCACCTCTATAAGTGTATTTTACTCTATTCTTATAAGAAAACTAAAGAAAAAATTTGGAGCTTTTTTTTATAAAATTTTGAAAATGTTCGTGGGGCTTCATGTAAAGTACCCCATAATTTCAAAGAATGTTTTTCAAACTTTCAAAAGATCAACTAGAGCCAGATCGACAAAGGTTTCTTCAATTTGGAAGAGATCATACGTGTGGTTTAGGGACTAGTAGTGTTTACAGACGGAAGGACGGACGGACGGACGGACGGACGGACGGACGAAAAACAAACACTTTTTTGGTATCAGGGGTCCTTAAAACGTGTATTTCCGTTAAAATCTCGAAATCGATTTTTTGCAGCATTACATACGTTTCTCCATACTACGCATATTACTCCATATATACGCATGTATACGAGAAAGTAACTAGAGATGCTACAGAATGGCACAGACTTTCTGTTTTCTAATTACCTTCGGAACTTTGCCATTGGTGTGGTCTGACTTTAAGGTCGTGCTCCATTCTCTGGCCTGCTGCCATCTATCGTCGCCCAAAGTACATTTTTTTGTCAATTTCTCAACGTTTTGCTTCCCTGGTAGTACAACTGAATCATTACTTCAAGAATATTAAAGGAGAGTAAAAACTCGTTCTAAATAGAAGTTTCATTGAAAACTTCGTAATCGTTTTAAAGAAAATGGCGATTTAGGATTACTGTAAATGCGAAATTTAAGCTCTTATTCACAGGAATCTATTGAGTTTGCGAAAAACTTTATTTGAAGTCCTTTCAAGCTCATCCACTTACAAATGTAGTAATGCATATAAATCAATGGAAATGTCCATATTAACGGTGTGAGAGGTATTTGAAGAAAATTACATTTGTGTATTTTTTGAAGAAGCAAAAGAATACACCAAAATGAACTTTACGTCATAATAAACAGTTCAATTAGCACTATATATTGGAAAAATTTGAAGAAAAAATTTCGAGCCATTTTTGAGAAAATGGCGTTTGCGCGTTTCTGAAAATGCGGAATTTTATGCTGTTTTCGAGAAACTTAACTTAACATTTTTTAAAGCACATGTGCTCATCATTCACATTATATATATATATATATATATATATATATATATATATATATATATATATATATATATATATATATATAATGTGAAGAAATCGCCTTTAATGTAAATTTTACAGACGTGAGATACATGACAAAAAATTAATAAATAATGAATTAATGAATAATTAACTAATAAACAATAAATTGCATATATTGCACGCAATAATGCGCGAAAGCTTTTAAAAGTTTCAAAAAATGTACACGACCTTAATGAAAGAACTAATTGTGCACAACAACTTATATTTGGAAGAAAAATCTCATCTTCAATTTTGTAGTTGTAGGAAGACGCCGAAATAAATTACAACTTGAAATTTTCGTAAATTTAGAGTTAACAGTAAAAAAAATCACACCTATGCCAAATTTAGAAGGGAATTTTACACTATTCCTACAATAAACTTAAAGAGAAAATGGTGAGCCATTTTTGAGAAAATTTTGAAAACGTCCCAGGAACTTCACGTAAAGTACTCCCAAAAATTAATGTTTTTCAAATTTCAAAGCTTCGATTCGTGCTAGATCGCCTGGGGAATATCCAATTTTGTAGAAATCTTACCTACGGGTTAGACGGTAGTGTTGTTCACACACGGACGAACGTTTTGAAAAACAAATTTTCAGTTTGAAGGTCCCACATTTTCTGATATCTGACTACATAACGTGTTAGAGGGAGTAATTTCCTACATATTAGAAGAGGTTTTAACTACTTTGTATTAGGCACTTAGGTTTAAGGGGCGGGGATAGGTGAGGATGCGCGTTTGGGCGGTTAGTAGGCATCGCAAAATATTGCGATGATCAGTCCTTCCCTGCTCATTCGTAAGTTACGCTTCTCTCAAGTTTCTGTGAAAATAGAGCGTGTTAATGACCCAGAAGTTAGTGGTTTTTGTTAGTTTGGTTTTCTTATAGAAAAATTATTAAGGATGGAATTTCATAGTATTGGTTTTTTTGAAAAGCTCGAAATAAAAGACAACGCTAGAGGTAGCTTCCATAATGTGCGGTATTCTTAAAATAATGTTCACGATTCGCTACTGATCTATGCTGAACACGAAGGAAGCCTTGCGGACATTATTAAAACTCTTGGAATGCTCGAATTATTTGTTGCATATCTTTGGTGTTAACTAATATCTTGTGCTGTAGATAGTCACAAACGATAAGTGATAGACCCCTGGCATTTCTGTCAATATCATGAGTCATGTTAATTCGGTTTTGGAGATAAAATGTTGGTTTATTATAATACTGCGTTTATTGATTATTGCTGAGCACGAAGTTCGAACTGATGCTCTCAACAGTAATTTCCTGCAATTCCGATAAGGATAGCAAAGTTTGGCACACACGCAGGATCACGAGCGATGCAGAGATGTAATATGCAACATAATTCCGTCAATTCACATACTATTGGTTTTTCGTCAATTATACCCGAAGAAAGGATATTTTTTCTTCGTAAATACTTAGAAATATCCTCAGCGCTTCCACTCCGTTTATCAGGGTGACCAGCGATCTGCCTTTCTGGAATTCAAGGTTTTTTTTCGGTTTTCCAGATCTGAGAATATAAATTTTCCAGGTTCTCTTTCGCACGCTACAACATATTTTTACATTCTACAGCTTACGCAGTAGAGAGCATGTTATGTAATGCTGCGGGAAAAAAACAACGAATTTTCACCAGAAAATCTCTTATTGCCGGGTCATGTTAAAGAAGTGGATAAATCCAGTAGCTAAATTTGAAAGGAATTCCTCTAACACATGATGTATGTGTCCATGTCCATGTATCCATGTTTTGTGGGCCATTGATTCCGAAAACTCGGTTGACGGCACAACGTCCGTTCATCTGTCTGACAATAAACAACCCTAGCGGCTAAACCGTTCAGCCAATTTTCTTGAAAACTGATATTCCTTAATCGATCTGGCGATGTCGCGGCACCTTAAATTTGAAACCAATATTTTAATTTGGGGGGGGGGGGAACTTTACATGAAGCGCCTGGGACATTTTCAAAATTTTCAAAGAAATGGCTCCATCGTTTTTTATTAAAGTTTGTTGTTGGATAGTGTCAAGACCGTTTAAGAGAATAGTGCAAGCCTCATGTTCGTTGAAAACCCGTTGAGTTTTCGAAAATTGAAAAAGTTCAACCTTTTCCGGCGTCTTCCTGCAACTGCAATTATGATGATAAAGATTTATTCCCTCCAGGGAATCTAGAGTTTGAAATACGATCATCGCGTAATACGGTTTTCGCGTAATTTTGCGAAATATAGGCCATTTTTAATTTTGTTTCAACAATTTTTTTCTCAAAACGTCATCAACAATTTTTATTCAATTTTCACTTCGAATAGCTTATAGGTAGATCTCATGTTTGTTGAAAATTTTGATTTTTGAAAGATGCAAAAATTCAAATTTTTTTCTCCGTCTTCCTACAACTACAATTATGAAGATATTTTTTCTTACTGAAACGTGTTAATCAAAAACCAATTTTCCAATCAATTTTTCCAAAATATGAGCATTTTTTTCAAATTTTGTGTCAAACATTGAAATTTTTTAAACAATTTTTCTTAAAAAACGGCACAAATGTTTGATTAAATTTGGACCTTAGATAGCGTAAAAGGCGATTAAGAGAATGGTGCAGGTCTCATGTTGGCTGATATAGTCCATTTTTCGAAAACTGAAAAAAAATTCTGCATCTTCTGAAAAAGTGAATTTTGTTTAAACAATTGTTTTCGAAAACGGCATCAACAACTGAATTTTTCTGCGTATTCTTATAATTTTAATTGTGAAGATACAATTGTTTTTCATAATGAAATGTCCTCAAAAACTTATCTTTAAATAGGGTCATATTGAATTTTTTGAAAATATTAATATTTTTGTGTAATTTTGCATCATAGTCACGCTTTCGAATTTCATGCGCTTCGTGAACACAATTTAGGTTTTTGGAAGTTATTTCTATTCTTATAAAATAAAGTAGATTGATGGAAGGTAATAACATTAACTTCGAACTAACAAATTTCTTCTTTACTTCAAGAAATTGTAATCGCTAATTATGGTATGTTTCATTTGTAAAAGTTTGAAATGACTACTGTTCCAGGCTATCGAAATAAAAGCTGGTATGCACAACTGGCACTTCTTTTGAATTGTGTATGGATTATATTAGCATTATTTCTAATACTTTACATGAAAGAAAAAATGAAAAAGTTGAGTACCATAAATTTGTACATTTTAACTTTTGGGAACGCAGCTTTGGGGAACAAGGCGGCGACGGAAGTAGGGCTTACTCGTATTTCCTGGCGCGCAATCCCGTGAAGATCTCAGCATGTTCATTCTCTTTGTGCTCCATGACGATTCGGACACTGTCACTCTTAATATCCGTATATACTCTAAGCAAAGATAGCTTCAACTACGCTCTTCTTTAATGAAGGAATGAACATTCGCGAAATATACACAACGAGCAGTATGAAGGCCGACTGAATTTGCAAGAATTCTGAAGGCGTAGCATAATGAACTTAATTTTGGGTTCAATTCATTTAAATGGACGTTCCATTAAAGGTTTGACTGAATTGAGAGACCTAAAAATTTTGTTGCTTTAACATCAGTCACTGGTATACCGTTCATTTTCAAAGGAACACAGTTTTTTTTTATTTGAAATGGAAAACTGCATTAAAACAGTTTTCTTTTCGTTTACTATTAATTTGTTATTTCGGAACAAATTTGAAACATCTGATATTGTACTATTTACGGTTTCTTTATTGCAAAGGATGTTCGTATCATCCGCAAAGAGAACCGTTCTTCCGTTTCGAATCGTCGAGGGCATATCGTTTACGTAAAGTAGGAACAGAATAGGGCCTAAAATCGATCCTTGAGGAACTCCACGTGCAATGGGCAAAGAGTCGGAAAGGTGCGTACGTAATGTTCCATCATTCCAGTAAGGTATTTCAACTCTCTGAGATCGTTGTTTAAGGTGCGAACATAACCAATCTAGAGCAATACCACGAATTCCATATGAAGGTAATTTGGAAAGTAAAACGTCATGATCAATGACGTCAAAAGCTTTTGAGAGATCTAAAAATAATCCAATAGGTGCCTCGTTTTGATCCAATGATGAGGCGACATCTTTAAGAAAAGAAAATACAGCTGTTTCCGTTGATTTTGATTTTCTAAATTCATGTTGGCAATCTGAAAGCGCGTCGTGTTTACTGAGAAAGGTTTCCATTCGTACGTAAAAAAGTCTCTCTAATATTTTTGAAAAAACTGATAGAAGAGAGATGGGCCGATAATTTTCAATTTCATTTTTGTTGCCTTTTTTGTAGAGCGCCTTAATTTGAGCTGTTTTGAAAATATCTGGAAACGTTCCGGTGCATAACGATGAATTAAATATGTGAGTTAACGGGTGTATAATGGCATACGCACAGGTCTTTAACAAAGAATCCGGGAATTCATCTAAACCGGACGAATATGTATTTTTTAGTTTACCGATTATTTTGAGAATTTCATAGGAAGAAGTTTTGGAAACGAACATCGTGTCTAAAATTTTGGGTGAACTGTCTGTTTTTGAATTTTGTGCCTGAAGACCCTTAGTGAGATCGGCAGCAATTCTCGAAAAGTTAAAGAGACTAGCCACTGTTGCCGGATCGTTCCCATTTATATCGTTATATTTTAAAACAACATTCTCTACGGGTTTTCTAGTTGATTTGGTAGTATTTTTTATTATATTCCACATTGCTTTTGTTTTGTTATTTGAGTTCAAAATATCCTGATCGTGTTTCATGATTTTAGCCTGCCTTATGACTTTTCGTAACAATGTTTTGTATCTTTTAAAGTAGATAAGGAAATCGTGAGATACGTTATGACGTTTAGAAATGAAAGAAAGAATTCGCTTGTTTTTACAAGATGTCCTAATCCCTTGTGTTATTCAATAATTGCTTTTCCGTGAAATATTTAATTTTCTTTTTTGAAGAGGAAAGCAAGTGTTAAAATGAAATGAAAGAGATGAAAAAAAAAATTATATTTGTCGTTTATATCAACAGTATTATGAACCGTTTCCCATGACTCCTGCATCAAGTAATCAATGAATAATTTTATTTTACTTTTTGTAAACAATCCAGTCATACGTGTATTATTTATTGTGTCAGTGATCGCATTTCTTATAATGGTAAGAATTTGTGCATCGTGGTCACTGTATCCTAAATATTTTGTTTCAACTTCATATCGAGTAGTAGTTTTGTTAATTATAATTTGATCAATTGCCTTCATCGAATTTTGTGTGATCCGTGTAGGTACATTAATTGTAATGTCTAAATTGAAGGAATTAATTAAATTGAGAAACTTTTCTTTCTCGCAAGATTCGACCAGAAAATCAATGTTAAAATTCAGAGTTAATCCTGAAAATCGGACCTATGCCACCTTTAGAAGTGTATATAACTATTCTTACAAGACATTTAAAGAAAAAAATAGTGCAATTTTTTAGAAAATTTTGAAAATGTCCCTAGGACTTCATATAAAGTCCCCCCCCCCAAATTAATAATTTTTCTCCCAGTCGCAAAATGCTCTCGCAAAAACGACAGAGGTTTCTTCAATTTGGAAAAAGTCCTACGCATCGTTTAGGCGCTAGGTTTGTTCACATACACCAGACCATGAACGGACGGACGGACGGACGGACGGACGGACGGACGGACGGACGAACGAACGTTTTGCTTTCAATTGTTTTTTTGGCATCAAAGACCCACAAATCAGGATTCTGGCTAAACTACGTGTTAGAGGATATTTTTCTCTTAATTTAGCAACTTGCTTTTTGCACTTTTTCGTTACCAGAGCCCAACAATGAATTTTTTCCGCCGCAAATCCGCCGATTTTTCGCGCACCATTATTTAATTTTCACTATACTACGTATATTATTACTCCGTATATGCGTACGTATACAAGTAAAAACTAATCGAAACTCCGCTATTGAGTTCCTGGTCAGACGTTTGTTACAACAAATATATCGCTCAGGGACATGCAACCCACAGGCAGCCAAATAAGTGCTATGTGGTGCTAGGTACCTTACCCATGTTGATACAAGCGGCAGTGTTTTTGATTTGATTTGATTTGATTTATTTGGTCAAAAAAAAGAATAAAATCTGTATGACGTATGGGGGATATGATTATCTGCGCACGTTTTCTTGAGTACCAGAATCCCATCCCAAAATTTTAACGATAAATAGTTGAAAGATTAATGAAAGTTAATATTTTTGCACTTTTTTCAATTTTCAATGTTTGAAGTTGAGCTATGCGTGAGTTATGAACATCACAATCTTCAAGGAAACTTATGACACCTTTCACACATACTTCTATTTTAAGACTCGCCATTATCATGTACTGAGATGAATTCTGCTTACTTAATACGATACCGTATGTGAATTTGTGCTATGTTGGGGGAAATCTGAAAATAACGAAAAATCCAGGTTTACAAATCAAATTCCCGGTTTTTCCAGGCTTTGTCAAATTCCCGGTTTTTTCCCGGTTTTCAAGGTTTCTAGGTTCGCTGGCCACCCTGGTTTATGCATAAGGATACGCACACGTAGGACGCTGGTTTCCGCCGCGTCAGGGTCCGGCGCCGAATGACGTCACTCAGATGCTTGATTGCGCCATGTAATCAAATGGTGACGGAACTCTTGCTGAAAGTTATCGGCGCTCACTCATCAATGCCTGCCAGCTGCCAAACTTCTCAGAGTTTCGGCGCGCTGGCTGCACACTCTGGATCTCCAGTCGAGTCGCGGCTTCGGAGGGTGTGTTCCCAATATTCAAAATGGAAATAGTACTTTGATTTTGGAGGCGTTTCTGAAACCCGTTGTGAGTGATAACGGGACAAACGACACGCAAACAAATATGGAAAAGTGCTGGAAAGAAATTTTTGCTTAGGTCATGTGAACATCTACATATCCTCAAAAAATTTTTTTTAATATTAAAAGTTACATTCAGTGAATCATTAATGAATCACATCAATAGAAACTAAACCAAAATACGTTTTCAGAAACATTTACAAATTGATGTAAGTGTACACAATTGCACAATTATACACGAATTTAAGAAAAATCTCCCAAAATTGATGTATTGGACGATCGTTCTCGTACATTGTCTTGTAACGTTACGCGAATCCCATTGAATTAGGTTATTAGGAGTGCTATGAAATCCCTATTTAACAATAATAGTGTTTTGTAAAACACACATACTTGGTAATTCTCGTAAATTAGCATCAGTCTATATACTTTTGGTTAATATTCTCTATTCTGAATACAATATTGTTCAAAAGCGCTTTCAGTAGAACTCCTGTTACATATTCTGATTTACTGTTTTTCATAAAACCAGTGCATTTGGTTCTAGGCTGTCACTGGCTATAATTACGATAAAAGCATGACCCGCAGTTTGCTCCCTACGTCGCACACGCGTGGAAGTAGAGGAAGAACCGCTAATGTCGACACGGCGCCATGTCGAATCGGTGGTTTGTGTGTCCGCCCTTCCTGGACGAGCAACGCTGCTTATCAGCAACGGATGAAAGCGTCAGCGTGCCAGCGTTCTACGTATTAGTACACTATACCGGGACATTAAAAATGAGAATTCGTCAAGAAACTGTCGTGCAGTAACGAAGTAATCTCAGAAAAATGACAAAAAACCGTTCTTAGAAGATTGTAGGATTTTTTCCGTCTGAAATGTCCATACACCCTCCATATACTGTCGGCGCATCAGCGATTGCATCCTGGGGGCTACACTCCTCCGAGAGCAGGAGGATCACTTACGGAAGAGGCCACATAGTGCTGAGAGTAGCAAGAACCGATCGGATGCCAAGATTGAAAGCCAACAGAAAAGACCAACCAAGCGTTTCCGTTGTCTGCTCTTACCGCCACGTTAGAAAGTTAATTCACGTTGACTCGCAACTCGCAAGACAATGCGCTCTGTGCTCTTTTCAGAAGTTGCTCTTTCGAAGTGAGTTATGGGGAGTGCGTGCGGCGGGCGCTGAAAATAGCCGATGACTACCGAGGAAGAGTCTTAGGCCGCCTTCACACGCAGCAGGTGTTGCCATCGAGAATCGTCGAGGTCCTTCGCAGAGTCAAGAGTCCCGTGCTTCTGGGCGTGGGAAAGAGGGATTCTTTAGTCACACCGCTGTGGGCGCTGGCAGCCGCAAGGCAGACATGTAAATATCTAAGCTTCGAGGCGCGTGCGAGTGATCTAGAGTGAAGGCTACCATTTAGAACTGGGTTATCCCAGCCGTGGCGCGGAAGGGCGTCTGTACTACTGGTGGCGGCAATGCACCATCGAGCGCCACTGCGCCGCTCCAGTTAATACCTCCATTTAAGCCAACCCTTTGCCAGCAAACCCGCCAATGAAACGATGATGTGTGGCTCTTAGTGAAATGTGTAGCTAAGGAAAGGTTGACTTTATACTTCAAAGTTGAAAATCAGAAAGTTGTCGCAGCACTCGTGAAGGCTACAGAGCATTATGATAATGGCAACTGGCCAGAGAATAGAGCAAGACTTTAAAGCCAGGCCACACCAAGGAAATTAGAAAAATTTGGTACGAGAAAGTCTGTCGAAAAGGTCCGGGGGACTTCATGTAAAGTATGCCCAAATTTTAAAGACTTTTTCAAAATGTCAATGCTTCAACTAGAGCCGGATAGACAGGGGTTTCTTCAATTTTGAAAAAATCCTATGCATGGTTTAGGCGCTAGTAGTGTTCAGAGACTGGCAAAAAAAACGGACGGACGGACGGACGGACGGGCGGCCGGGCGGCCGGGCGGTCGGGCGGTCGGTCGGTCAGGCGGTCGGTCGGTCGGTCGGTCGGTCGGTCGGTCGGTCGGGCGGTCGGTCGCAAGTTTAAATAAAACACTTTTCCAAGGGACCCCAAAACGTGTATTTCCATTGAAATCTCGAAATCGATTTTCCGCATTACATAACTTTCTCCAAACTACGTATATTACTCCGTATAAACGTGTGTATACTAAAACGTAAAAATACATATGAATGAATTAAGGAGCACAAAAAATATTAACTAAAAATATATTTTTATAAAATAAATTAAAAAATAAAAGAATTCTACATTTAATTAGTGTACAAGTATTCAAATGTTTTACTGTTTTGGGACAAATTAAAATTTAATAAAACAAACAAATAAAATGTACATATTCTTACCAGGGAGAATTTGTCTGCCTTCCATTGTTTGCCATAAAGAATTCCCATGTACTTCGAGGTGCCTCCGTCTTTGATAAATATATTTTAAAATAACTATGTCTTCTTCAATGGTATAATATCTCCCATTCCTAAAACAGTATGAAATAGGTAATATCATAATATAATCATATAAAAGATTTTTCATTTACAACCATAACATTGAGATGAAATAATTCATATTTTTCTTTTTAACAAAATTCTGATAAATTGATGATACTTACTTTCTCCATCCTCTTTGGCCAGGCTCCATATGAATAATTTTTTGTGGTGAAGATGGTTTCATACTAAAATAAAATATTCTCTATGTAAAAATTCAGTTACACGACAATAAACCTACATTATTGCAAATAGATGACAATGCCAATAACACTGAAGTTGACCAAAAAAGAAAAGATGAAGAATAAGTTATAGAAGAGGGAGAAGAGAAAAGGAAAATGATATAAAAGAAAAAGTCACTTCTTTAGCAAATTTAAGGTTTAAAAAGTGGGACATCGATTATCTGAATTAATTGGGACCAGGAATAGTTTGGACATTTGATAATTTGGGTAACCGAACATAAAAATGGCAAGTGTTCATGAAGAGTAGATATATATCAGGATCATATCAGTAGATATGTTGCATTGTTCTTTTTTGGTGCTACCTCTCGGTTCCGGGCAACCTCCATCACAGATCACCTCCCTTCCTCCACGGAATCAATGGAAATTAGATATCAAGAGGCACGATTAGGATGGGACACCCGAGACATGTACCCTTGGTGCCACTTTCAGGGGACACTCTCTTTTCACTATTAACATTTTAAAATTATTATTATTATTATTATTATTATTATTATTATTATTAGTACTTTTGTTATATTTACAGTTTTTATAAGGAATATCTTATCCCAAACTTTACACTTTTGAGAATTCAGAAAGGCACCACTGCATTAACTTTCATCAATCAAACTCTAATGAATGGATTAGGACTTCATGTTAACTACAAGGGCTTTCATAAAGTTCGTACCTTTGGGTAGAAAGAAAAAAGATTTTTATTTTTAAATTTTAACACAACATATTAACATAATAAAACATACAAAATTTATTTGTCTTTTTAACATAAGGTTCCTGCAAATTTACACATTTTCCCCAGCGATAACTTGTCTTATGCCACTGTTATAAAAGTACTGCATTTGGCTCTCTAAGTTGTTCACCACAGCAATCAAATAGTCATCGGTTGCACAACTTTGTCCACATAGAGATTCTTTCAATTTTCTAAAAAGAAAGAAATCACTCGGTGCCAAATCTGGTGAATAAGGCGGATGGGGTAGAATTTGGTAGCACAGGCGCGAACAATGGGCGACAGTTGCATGGGCAGTGTGAGCAGTGCCGCTTTAACGCATGGGCGAACCCGGCGGCCGCTGGGGGCTTCGGTCTCTTAGGGGGCCTCAAAATATCCAACACACAAAACTCGAACACTCAATTCAAGAATTATATATTATATTTATTTATTGGTAAAGATATCAAAGGCACGAAGACATTCAACGAAGCGCATGTGACGCCTTTCGACGTGTGGGGTCTGGCAGTCCCATGTGTCGCGCGCGGTCGGAAAGACGAACTACGTGACCTATCGCCCTCCGGTATATCTTGCGGTAACCTCGCCACCGGATGCAGAATCGTTCAACACAGGGTGTCATCAGATCTCATCTTACACCTACGGCACAGCGAGATATTGAGTTCTTAAAATGCAAATGGGTTTTCTAGAAACATGTGCGCCTAACGAAGAGTTATACTAAAAATCCCTTATATTTTTTAATTCAAATTTTATTACTAATTCAATTAACAATAGTTTCCCTAAAAAATATATTTTCTAAATTTCTTGAAGTACCAATCTAGTGTGTTAACATAGTAGTTATTACTATAAAAACCTTTTAGACGTGTGACATTATGCAAATATGCAATTTCACACTCTTTTGTGATATTTTTACGATGACAACAACAAAAGGATTTTCAAGGATTTCAATATCCCTATTCATCGTCTTACAATTATTAAAATTATTCAATTGCTTTCGAGTTCTATTCGCCGTCTTGCGTGTTTACACACACTGTTCCATACGAAGGTCGGAAAGCGAAAGATAATTCGCATTGCCCTTCGTGTCCGATAGCTGTGATGTTTCTCCTGCCGGTGAGTGACGATCATCTCCTCGTCGTCACAACGCAGCTGGCCGGCAAATTTCCGGGCTTGGGGAGCAACTGATAGAATTGGGCAGGCCTGCAGCCACTCAATATCCTACAGTATTCATTTGTCTTTCAAAGTGTTCGTGTCAGTGAGAGTCTATTTGCCTAAGTTTTCTAATTTAACACTCTTCCCAGTTAGCGTATCAATTTCAATAATTTATAATGAAGCGTTTTGAAAGTGGTTGTGCTAAACGTAAGAAAGTTAAGGAACGAGAAGAAAATATTAAGAGAATCCCGAAACTAATTAATTATTTCAATTATACTGTCAACAAAAATGATAATACTGCTAATGTACCCATAAATCACATTCCTGACCCATCAACATCGAGTTCACAGAAAAACAATTTACAGAACCAAGCAGAAGTAACAAATAGTGTGCTAGAAAGTAAAGATTTTATGAGGTACAATGAAGATAATCAGGAACAAGTGAAGATAATCATGACAGAAGACCAGGATTGTGCTTCAGGAAACTATGTAAGTACCATTAATTCAGAAAATAGTCACTATACAACCTCAGACCCCGGTCTTTGGCCACATACTGATGACATCTTACGTGATTATTGGGTAGTCAAGACATCACATAGGTGAGTTTATTATTATTATTATTATTATTATTATTATTATTATTATTATTATTATTATTATTACATTGAAGTCCCTTATTTATTGGTAGTAATGCAGCTATAACTTCTGGAGGTGTATTGTGCGCGCGCGTGTACATGTGTTTGGGGGCCTCAGAGGTTCAAGAAGCGGCCCTGAGTGTGAGCAGGAGCATTGTCATGCAGCAGTCGCAGACATCTTGCAATCATTCCTCGCCTTTTTTGCTTGATCTCTTCACGTAGTTTAGTCAAAGGTTTTTGATAATACTGAGAAGTAATCATTTGGCCTTTTCTGGCCTGTGCAATCGTCAGTATCTCTGAAGAAACGTTTAGAAATAATAAGCACAATGGAAAATTTAAACGCGAAAAAATAAACAAGCTGAATTGATTAATTTGTTATCTTTTATAAACTATTTTTATATTATCCGGTTCAGCTTTTGGCTTCGAAATGAACATACTTTTAATTACAAACAATGTCAAGATGTAAATTTGTTTTAAGGTAAAGCAATATTTAAAATATATTAGGCAAATTTTATGTTTATTAATAAGAAAGGATAATTAATTATACTAATTCAAAATGGATTTTAGTTTAAAATAACTAAAAAAATAACATGATTACTACCTGTCACAACGTATTCTCAATGTGGAAATGAAGCCTTTTTTTTTCTTCGAAAGTTAACAATTAAAAAAATACTTTGAGTTAAATCTAAAAGTTGAAATTTTTCCTGGAATTTGGTGTCATAGCGATCTAGTATGTGCAATTTTCAGATTTTTATCTGGACCCCAACAGAGATATTACAGTTGAAAATAGGGGAAAAATCCAAAATTCCAATTTTTAAGAAGGTGTAATTTTTTTGGGATATGTTACGTACCACAGATATTTTACAAAAAGTAACTATACTGTTATGTGAAAAAGCACACAAAAAATTAAGGCTGAGATTCTATTCCTTCTTTGAGAAATTACTCTCTGAAAATCGAAATTTGTTCCTTCGCGTTCCAAAGATTAGGTCGCAAATCTTTCTCAACTAAAAACTTAGAAGGAAGGTAAATAATATATCGTTTTGTAGGCCAGAGTATACGTATCCAATGCCTTTTATGCCAGAATGGTAGAACAACCCAGAGATAAATAATTTTGAAAATAGTAAATGTCTAGAAACGAGAAAAATGACGCACGACGTAAAACAAAAATGGCCGCCATTTGTAAAGCTGATCGAATAAAAATAAATCAAAGATACAGCCAAAATATAAGGAAATTTATGTACAAAAAAAAAAAAAAAAAGGATTTTTTCGAAATGGGTCGAACGACCAGTGCTGGACAACTTAAAATGAATTGACCCACAATTGGAAGCCAGGCAGCACATCGAGGTCGTGTCACTCATACATATTTACTATTGTTAGGGTCAAGCTTGCAGACAGGAAACCTCTCTCCTAAGACTCATGTAATATTCTCTAGCCCTTTAAGTTAGGGGAAGACTGCTACCCACGAGAAAAAAAAATTCACTCTAGCCAAACCTGCCATAAAAACCTGTGTCAAGAAACAAAAGTTTATGATAAAACAGGTTAACAAATTAGGATACTGGAATGTCCAAAGGCAGAGAAATAATAATCCGGAAATAGTCGATGAATTAAACTCACTCAAAATTGAAATAGCTTTCTGATTGAAATAAAAAAGGAGGAAAATGGAAATGTGATATAAGAGGCTTTTCAGAAGGGCGGGAAAAACGGCCGAGAAAAGGCAGAAGTCTCCATTTTCTTGAACAAGAAATGGATTAAACATGAACAATGTTGGAAAGCCATAAATGAAAGGATAGAATTTTTCTTAAAATGTTTATGATTGATAATATACACAGAAATTGCGTTTATACGTTTGGCACTTATACGTCCCCGCAGGAGGAGGGGAGGATCACGATGGCGTAGGTCGTCGTGGTCTTTGGTGGAGAGTCGTGGATGACCACCCGGACCCTAAAGGCCCATTCACAATGCAAAAATAAGCATAAGCATGGCGTTAACATAAAAGTTAGGACTACGTCTACAACTGGACTCATTCACAATGCGTTCGCATAAGCATAACACGTAAGACGTTAACTTAAAGAGCTTGCAAGCTTCAAGCTTCTGTGCTTATACTTATATCAGACATAAGGAATGAGCCAATCACAGTTCGTTAACTCCAAATCGAGTATCGAAGTCGATAGGCGAACTATTCGTGTCGGTTCGTGTGCTGTGTCTCATAGCCAATAGAAACTCTTATTTTGCCTGTGTTTATGTTCGACATTGTGAATACGCCAACTCTTCGCTTGTGTTAATGTCTATGTCTATGTGTTATGCTTATGTTTGTGATTGCATTGTGAATGGGCCTTAAGTCTCGCGGCGCTGCTCACGTTAGCTTGAAGGCGCGGGCCGTGAGAAGGCGATGCTATGCTCCTGGTAGTTGGGTTCGCCTGGCTACCCAACAGTTGGGCCAATGACGCGTCAACCTTTGGGCAGGATTGGGCCTAGGATGCTTTTCGGAGTACTCCGGATTCCACTTTAAAAGTCTGGCGGGAAACTCGATACCACCCGTCAGGTTGCCCAGGTTCCGCCGTTACCCACGTCGATAGCTGGCGGCAAGCAATGCGGAGACGGGATGGAGGCTCCGAGCCGCCTGGACCATAGTTCAGGTGCCCCCCTCCCCTCAGTTGAGCTTTCGGATTCGCCGTGGCAGTGGCCCGATACTCTGGGGAAAGAGGAGGGAATTTGTTCCCAGCGCGTGTGAGTGGCGCATTGTTTTTTGACTCCGGTACTAGCCTGGAAAGCTAGGAGCTCTGAGCTAGCAGGGCGGCCCTTACCCAGGCATTGTATGAGGAGCTTGCCGCGTGGGCAAACTGGGTTCCGACTGGATCCGGACCTCAGCCTGTCGGCGTTTTGCGCGTCGGTGGGGGGTGAGGAAAGAAGAAAAGACATAGGTGCCCACCCCAGAGACTTGTCCCCCTAATGAAACAAGGACAATGTGGTGGTGTAGACCACACGAGATTTCATACATACGTTTACACGTTTATACGTTGTTTTTGTAAGTCACGGATAAATTTCTATATTCCCATGCTAAATTATTTCAGATATGAGTATTGTTTACACGTTGTTCGCGCTTATACATTCGTAATGAAAGTCCCTCTCAGACCGTATCCAAATGATAACGACCAATAAATGTAAACGTTTACTTATTCGTTGAGGAGCCCAAGGAATTTTTGTGCTGAATTCAGTATTCAGGTTGTTTGATTTCGTCATTACGCAGTGCGTTTCACCTGGTTTCCATTCTCTATTTTGATCAAAACTACGCGATAACACTAGTGGTGGTAAACACCACTAGTGTCTCGCCCTTAGTAACTGTTACATAACACTATTTTTACAATTTTAGTCTGAATTAACACATCTCAGTCATCGTTTTTTGTAAAACTGATTACAAATTTTAGAACATGTGTGACAACTAAATACATTCAAGCAAAAATCAACACAAATTCGACAATTACAACTACGTTTCATACAACTGAATCATGTCCCAATAATGAGACGGAATTCACAGAGATAAATAAAACCCTCATATCTTGTCGCCATTGAACAATGAACTTCTTAAATATCCATCGCTGCATTGTTGCTCAAGGCAGCGAACGATGGTAATATAAAATTAAAGTTAAATAAATAAAACCTCGTAAAAAATTAAGGGTCCTCAATTTTTTCAATTTTTCTGTTACATTTAAATTGTATTTTTAAGAGAGAAAACCTAATCGCAACATGGACAAAAATAAGGATTATCAAATATGTTCGAAACGTCTAAAAGTTCTTAAGTTTAATGTGTAAACGTATAACAAAAGCTCGAATGTAAGAAACGAACAAAAAAATATGAAATAACATACAAATTCTAGCTTACGTAGCATCCAACTCCCTCTACGCACCTGTCAAATTACGTTCACGAAGCCCGGGAAATTCAAAGCGGGCGACTATGTTTGACAACAAATTACCCCCCCCCCCTAAAAAAATGGAAAAATTGAACATGACATTTAAAGATATTTTTGATGATCACATTTCATTTAAAAATGTATCTTCATAATTGTAGTTGTAGGAAGTCGCTGAAATAATTTTGAATTTTTACCATTTTCGCATAATCAGGGATTTTAACGAATATGAAACCTGCACCATTCTCTTAAGCGTCATATACGGAAGCCGAAGTCAAGGTTTAATTAAAAAATGTGATGACGTTTTTAAGAAAAAATGGATTCATGAAAATAAAAATTGCGTTTGACACATAATAATGCAAAAAGTCTCATATTTTCGAAACAGTGAACATGACATTATTGGAAGATCTACTTTTGATTAACACACTTCATCATGAAACAAATTATCTTTACAATAGTAGTTGTAGGAAGATACCGAAAATATATTGAATTTTTGCAATTAAAAAAATTATACAAGTATTTCACTCTATTTTTCCTAGAAATTAAAAAAAATTGGAGCCATTTTTGAGAAAATTTTGAAAATGTCGGGGTTCCTATCAAGTACTCCCAAAAATTAATTAATGTTTTTCAAAATCGCAAGCTTCGAATGAGGCCAAATCGATGGAAATTAGTTTGGGAAAAATCCTACGTATATTTTAGGCCCAAGAATTCTTCACAGACGACGGATAGCCGATGTAGATAAGCGTTTAGGTCCCGTCCCTGAGCTTTCGCTCCTACTGATACATTGTTCCGGTGTCCCATTGTGCGCAGTAATTACTTTACGTGCGCCTAAGAAAACAGATGGATCCACAAAAACTTTTTCATTTCCTGAAAGCTATATCAAGCTGCTATGGAATAGAGAGACAGAGGGAAGGGAAATAATAAAAACACACGCAAAAAGCATCTGTAGTACGAATAAAATTGGAATGTAGTAGGCATTTGGGTGTCGAGGGGGGGACATTGCTGCTTACTGCGCGGCCTACCACTCTACTCACAGTGTGCTCTCAACACAACTAGGCAAACAAAAGAAAGGAATGTTGAGAAACTCGTAACATTTATTCCATAAATATACTTGGGTTTTTCTAACGTGGCATCTGTGGGTAGTATTTCCAAGATGGAATTCGGCACGACGTTTTGCGCCATTCTCACTCCTGCCGCTAGAGTCGCTTGATCTGCAGCACTGCTTGATACGGTCGCGATCATGCGACATCTTGCGGCCAGACCAAAAAAGACCCAAAAAGTCGTGCCGAATTCCATTTTGGAGATAATACCCACAGATGCCACGTAAAAAAACAACAAATAAATAGGTGACAACAATGTGCAAATGCCGAGGCTTCTGATTTGCTGTTCTGTAGATTGCGGTGCTGGCGTTATCACGTGACCACGTAATCTCAACTGCATTATAATTTTATTGAGTTCTTAAAGTTAGAAATAAAGGACGGAGGAAAGAAGGAATCCAAGAGATTAACTAAAAGAAGCAGATGTATGAAAACTGGCTGAATTCTTACGATTTTTCTGATAGAAATAACTACAGAAACTATTACACAATTACTTTCTGTAGTACTACTACTATTACAATACTTACTTTCTCAAATTAATATAATAATGTTGCTACTTCTATCCTACTAACACTTCAGCCATCACTAGCAATACTCCTAACCAAACAAAACCCGGGAGGTTAAAAAATTAAAATAAAAACCATACCATTTTTTGAAAATTAAGAAGCATAAATAAAAAAAAATGTTGCCACTGAATTCAATGTCTTTACGAAAATAATGAAGAAAAAATGAAAGAGAGAAAGCACTTATTCTGTCCTTGTTACTCTTCAACGTACTGCAGCGACTACACTATAAAGAATAAGCATCTCTCCTTTGGCAAATGGTGGTTACTTCAAGCATTTACTGGAAGGTCAGTTTTTCGTAATTTTAATGAAATTATATTTTATAATTTTTTATTAATCATTTTCAATAATTATTAATTTACTACTTATTTATATTTTATTTGTAGGTTCCATAATAATAATAATAATAATAATAATAATAATAATAATAATAATAATACAATCATGCCGGCCTCGTGGAGCAGACGGTTGTCGCAGCCGTCGCCTGCGCCAAAGAGGCTGCAGGTTCAAGTCCTGCGTAGGCATGGTCGTATTAGTGATTGTTCCTTTACCCCTATTATCATCCTATCACCTCATTATTCATAGTTCAAGGCGTAACAAGCTTGTCTTATCAGGAGGGATACAGCCGTAAAAAGCCGATCCCCGTAATTTACTCATGTTAATTTCTCTGGGGCCTCGGAAGATAACGTGTAGCGTGGTCATAAATGACCGATACGCTAATAATAATAATAATAATAATAATAATAATAATAATAATAATATATTATTCTTATTGTTATAAAAAATGAAGACTTGGCGGTAATGTTTCACAATATATTTTTCTCATTTCTCTCTGAACCGTCTTTCATTAACTAATAATTATTGTTACGTTGCAGTTAATAAATCGACAAATCAACTTCCCTCCATATCTTCAGTATTATAGTTTTATTTCTTTAGCATAATGGGCAGAATCGCCAAGAGAGACGTTTTGTTTGCCCGCTCACTCCAGTGGAGTGAGGATGGGTTTGCCCATCCTCACTCCACTCGCAGCGCGAAAAGATACTGGCGTGTAAGCTGCGTACCTGCCCCTGCCAACACTCTTGAATTGGAAAAACACAGAAACCGGGACGTTGCTGCACCTTAAAAGCCGACGCTGACCACCCCTCTGCTGTCTCAACGTGCCACGGCTGTCTTGAAAGTAGGCAAAGACACGCGGTTACCAAATTGCCAAAGAACAGGTGCTACCAGTCATGGGTAGAAGCAGAAGTGGGGCCAGACTTTAACGCGTACTAGCTTTTTGCTCGAGTTTTTTCATGGACTTTGTAGGCTGTTCTTTTAAGTTGTTCAAAAACTAGCCAATTATGCCGGTGACCCCATGTGTATATCGTAGAATGGCAATCTTGCGGTTGGCATCGTCGTTAGGTGTAATGATGACGACAGCGCTACATATGGTCGCTGCCTGCCGTACGGCATGGTGGGCGGCGTTAACCTCTGTATCCGTTAGCTCGAAATGTGCTCTTAAGGAGCTCCATTTCAGTCTAAGGTCCTCATAACACACTCTAGTTGCTCTGATTTTTACTCCCTTCTCCGTTTAGTTGCCGGACAATGGAGAGAGACCGAGGCGAAGGTAACGTTTGGCATGAGTCGGTATTCTGCGAACACAACACCTGTAGCTTTCCGTTTTTCCAGCAAGTCCAGGAAAGGCAATTTGCCCTAGTTTTCCTCCCACATAGAGAACTTATTTTTGGGAGGTGTTGAGATGGTATGACCGCCAAGACGTGATAGACACGGTGCCACACTACTAGCGTATCGTCCACATACCGCAGCCACAGTGTTAGTTTAAGCCCAGGCACTCTCCAGGACTTCCGCTTCCAAAGCCTCTATGAATAAGTTCGCCACCACAGGAGAGAGAGGGGGGAACCCATAGCCGCTCCTTCTACTCGGGCATAAAGTTACTCAAGATACTGGAAAAGAGTGGAGTGAGGCTGAACTCGGTTAAGTCATTCCATAGTAAGCCCGCGGGAGCAAAGTTTGTTGCGGATGACAGTGGTCGCTTCATCCACCGGAACCATGGAGAACAAAGCCGTGACATCGAAGCTGACGAAAATGTAGGAGTCATTTACGCATTGCGCCTTAGTATATCAATAAGAAGCGCCGAATTCCTGCCAGCCGATGTGTCTGTCAAAGGCAGCAGTTTGTCAGCCACATAGCGGGCAAGAGGGAGGGTGGGAGAATTGTCACCTCTCACAATCGGGCGCAGTACACGTCGGGCTTACGAATCTTCGGAAGCCATAGAGCTCAGGAATAGAGTAGTTACCACTTTTAGCCTCCGAGTACATGTACCCATACCGCAACCTCTTCCCTCAACTTCCGTACGGGTCACTCTGTACGAGAGAATAGGTCTCATATGATAGCTACGCCTCAATTCATACTAGCGCTCTCAGACTAACTCAGCTATAACTGCAGACAGAAATATGCCCTCATCGTGAGAAACACAAAAGGACTCCTTTCCAGAATGGCCAACTTTACAAAGTCATCTAGTGTACATTCTGAATCAATGAAGCAAATATCAAATGAAAACAAATTATCCAAAAAACATTAATGTGAATTCAATAATACAAATAATTGACTGAACTTGTTTACTTTCAATAACATGTGAAATTTATAAAGTTAAATTACAGTTAGTGTCAAAGACAGAAAATTGGTATTCCCCTCAGGCGCCACACAGCACTTGGCGACAAGACCCGCACTCACTGATTGTGCAACCAAAGGCCCTTTTGAGTCTTGTGTTGAGGCCTAGAGCCAAGAGTGTGAAAACGTGCAAGGCCTGGGAGAGCACAAGATGCCAGACAGAGAAAGTGGGCAATCTTTGGTTCGATATGATTCAATATACATCGATATTTCTGAAATATCTTGATTGATTGGTTGGGTTTAAGGGCGCTTCAACGGCTAGGGTCATTTGCGCCCGTGTCAAATTATTTTAAGACCAGTGCATAATATTGCAGTTCCAAATTAATAAAGAAAATTAAAATCTTTAATAGAAAGCAAAGTAAAACTGAGAAGGGACATATCCTCATAAGAGGGCTTTGCAAAAATTGTCAGATAGTTTGTTTTTTCTTGTTTAAAATCTCGGGCTAAAAGCCAATAATTGGCATTATCATCTTCTCTCAGATAAGGCTGTACAAGCCAGTCTCTCGCAAAAAGGCAAAAAGCTTGCAGAGAGAAGATTCGTCATTACTAAGAACCTCCGCAAGGGAACCAGCAAGGTCATGCCTTCGACGGCTCTTTCATCTTAACACAGTGTAAGAGAACATGCTCCACGGTAAGATCCACCTTGCAGCATTCACATATAGGGGGTGGGTCCCATGGAGGAGATAACCGTGGGAGAAATGGCAGTGACCGATTCGGAGGCGTGTTAAAATGATCTCTCGCCGAGCATCACGAGATGAGGAAGACCAAGGATTTATGGAATCCTCGATTCTCGTGAGCTTATAATCTGAGTTATGCCACTCTGTTTGCCATTCACTGCGGATGGAGCGTTTTATAAACAGCTTAGTGTCTTCCGTGGGGACTGTGAAGATGTCTAATTCTCTTTTCTTCAAAGCGGACTTTGCTGCCTGGTCCGCTATTTCATTTCCTCTTATTCCCACGTGTCCAGGGACCCAGCAAAAGACTAAAATATAGTGACGGACCAAGAGATGGTGGGTTTGCTGTTGGATGGTCATTGCCAGTGGACCACAAGACGAGAAGGAGGAGATGGATTCAAGAGAGCTTTTTGAATCACTGCAGATCACTACTTTCTTTATTGACATCGATCCAGCATATTTAAGTGCCTCCAAGATCGCATACTTCTCTGCGGTATAGACACTGCACGAAGAGTCTAGTCGAAAACCTTGCGTGGATCTACTGCAGTAGAAGGCACATCCGACTTTGCCGTTTTGGGAGGAGCCATCGGTGTAAATAAAGAAGTGGCCAGGATACGTAGATTTTATCGCCTCAAATTCCGATAAGAATGTACTGGGGGGAGTCAAGGATTTAGGAAGGTTAGCCAGTCTAAGATCTATTATCGGCCGGTGTAGTTTCCACGGGGAAACAAGGTTTCGGTGGGGTTTCACAGGGTTGGGTACTTTTATATGAAGCTTCTTTAAGAGCATACGGAGACGGACACCCAGGGGATGGGGTAATGACGGTCTAAGCGCATATGAAGTCAGGTGGGTTGGATGGAGGACTGCTTGACGCGAGGGAGTATCAACATTGCATAATTTCGCGCCATAGGAGGCAATCAGAATATCCCGCCTTCGGCTCAGGGATGGTTCTCCAGCCTCGGCCAAGAGGCATTCGATGCGACTCGTTCGGTAGGCGCCTGTACTAATCCTTATGCCAGCATTGTGTATGGTATTTAATGGCCGGAGGGTTGATGGAGACGCTGACCCATACACTATGCATCCGTAATCCAAGATAGGGCGGATGAGAGTTCTATACAAACGCAGAAGACAAACACGGTCTGCGCCCCAAGAGCTACCAGTAAGAGTGTGCGAAGGAGATTCATAGGTGATACACATCGGCCCTGTAGTTTACGGATGTGTTTTCGCCAGGTTAGGCTCTTGTCGAATGTGAGTCCAAGGAAGGTTGCGGATTCAACGAATGGAAGCTGCTGTCCTCCAAGAAAAAGGTCGGGGTGATTATGGAGGTGACGGATTCTGCAAAAGTGCATGCAAGTGGTTTTTGAGGTAGAGAACTTGAATCCTGTTTCTTCGCTCCATTCCTGCAGTTTGTTGAGCACAAGTTGTAGTTGCCTCTCAATAACGTGCACGCTCTTGGAGCAAAAAATTGCAAAATCGTCAACGAACAGTGATGCTTTCACAGGCTCCCGGATAACTGATGCAATACTATTGATAACAATGGCAAACAGAGTGACGCTCAAAATTGATCCCTGGGGAACACCGTTTTCTAACTGGTGACTAGAGGATAACACGTCGCCAAGGCGGACGCGGAAAGATCTTGATGAAAGAAAACCTACTAGAAACAAAGGGAGCCGTCCCCTAAGGCCCCAAGTATGCAAGGTGCGAAGAATACTGTACCTCCAGGTGGTGTCATACGCTTTCTCTATATCGAAGAAAATTGCTACCAGGTGCTGACGTAGCACGAAAGAAGTGGAAATCTGCGTAGCGAGGGTGACTAAGTGGTCCATGGTTGACCTGTGCTTCCTGAAGCCACATTGGAGAGGTGTAAATAGGTTCTTTTGTTCCAGGAGCCAGACCAGACGTGTATTTACCATTCGCTCTAAAAGCTTGCACACACAGCTTGTGAGCGAGATTGGGCGGTAACTAGAGGGGGTTGTTCTGTCCTTTCCTTCTTTAGGGATTGGGAGAACGATGGCTTCACGCCAAATCCTTGGTATAGCATGTTCAGCCCAAATCTTGTTGAAAATGCCGAGGAGAAACGAACGAGCGTTTACAGGTAGGTGTTTCAACATTTGGTTATGTATCTGGTCTGGTCCTGGAGCAGAATCTTTCGCACAAGCGAGGGCACAGGAGAGTTCGTCCATGGAGAAAAAGGCATTGTAATCTTCCTCCACGCGACTCGAGAAGTCTAATTTACAGTTTTCCATTTTTCTTTTCGTGTTTTGAAAGCCAGAAGTATAGTGTACGGAGCTGGAGATTTGTTCGTAATGAGAGGCCATTTCTTCAGCAATTTCTTGTGGAGAGGTTAGGAGATTGCCATTTACCATAAGCCCGGAAATAGACGGCGAAGGGAGTCTTCCACCGATCTGTCGGACCTTTCTCCACACAAGTTTAGGGGATGAACGGCAAGAGAGTGACGAGATGTAGGCTCTCCAGGACGCAGCCTTACTTTCCCGTATCGTTAATCTAGCTCTGGCTCGGGATCTTTTATAGTTTATTAGGTTTTCCATGGTTGGGGACCTACTAAGTTTTGCCAATGCCCTCTTCCGATCCCGGACCGCGGTGGCACAATCATCGTTCCACCATGGCACAGGGGGGTGTCGTGCATGGCCCGACGACTTCGGGATGGCAAATGAGGCCGCATGAAGGACGGCGTTATTAAAATGGGCAACCATAGCATCGATGTCGTTTGGGCAGTTTTCCGATATTCGTAATTCTTTCTTGAATGTTTCCCACTCAGCTCGGGGGATTAGCCACCGAGGAGGGCGAGCAACGTTCAGATCGGGAATATCGAGGTTGACCCGAATGGGAAAATGGTCACTGCCATGCAGGTCGCCAAGGACAGTCCACTCGAAGATTGTAGAAACGGAGGGACTACAGAGAGCTAGGTCCACGGACGAGAATGTGTTAGAAGCTACGGAAAAGTGTGTGCTTTCGCCAGAATTTAGGAGAATTAAGTTTTGGTTATCTATGATATTTTCAAGTAACCTGCCTCTCGTGCACGACCTTGTGCCACCCCAGGCAGGGTTGTGGGCGTTGAAGTCCCCCACAATGAGAAAAGGTGTAGGCACCTGAGAGAGCACATCTTCCAGTTCTTTTTGTGACACGACTTGTCCAGGCGGGATATAAATGTTGCAAATGGTAACAGAAATAGTTCGGAAATTTACACGAACGCAAGATATCTGCAGAGTGGTTCGTATGTCTATTTCTTTCGATACCAAAGAGTTTGTGATAAACGTGGCGACTCCGCCATGGGCGCGGAGGCCATCGTCTACGTCTTGCCTGTAGCAACAAAAACCGCGTAGAGAGATGGAGTGCTCAGAAAGATGTGTTTCCTGCAGGCAGATAACCACGGGTCTATGTATAGACATTATTAACTTCAATTCATCCAAACGAGTTCGAAAGCCATTTATGTTCCATGACAGGAGAGCCATAGTTTCTAGTTAAGGTTTGGTTCAAGGGTAGGTTATGTATCAGGTTTCCTTTTCTTCTTTTTCCTTCTTTGTTGGAAAGTAATGGCTTGGTTCATGCGAGGTTCCTCATTCCCAGCAGAGTCATCTTGACTACTGCTGGAGAGGGTCGCATGTATTGAGACACCACGGTCCCTTGAGACAGGCGACCTAGATCTAGCAATAGGGCCTGTCGGCCTCAGCTTCTCTTGATGTGTTTGGGTGTTGGTTGCAATATTTATGGTTTTTGTTTCCGATTTTGTTTCAGGCTGGACAAGAGATTTGGGATTTGCATCTCCGCCGATGTCATCAAAGGACACCTGGCAGGCAGCATCGCGCAAAGTGGAGGCTTTAGGCGTTTGGGTTTCCGAATTGATTTTCTTATGTTGACCCACGGTGTCAGCGAAACTTCGGGCCATGTCCACGGGGTTTCGCGTCTGGTAACGGCGTCGTGCCTCCGGAAAGGAAACTTTCTCAGAGACCCTGATCTTCTGGATCTCTCTTTCTCTTAAGAAAATCGGGCACTGGTTGGAATTAGATGGATGTTTTCCACAACAGTTTACGCACTTTGCCTCGGCGGAGCAGTTAGAGTCATTACAAACCTCCCTTCCACAGTGCACGCAGACTGCGGCGCTCATGCAGCGAGGTTGCGTATGGCCAAACCTCTGGCATTTAAAGCAGCGCAGAGGGTTTGGAACATACTGCCTGACACGGAGATTGTAGAAGCTACACGATATCTTCTCTGGTAGCGATGGACGGTCGAAGGTCAGTATTAGAGTTGAGGTAGGAGTGAGTACCCCATTTACTCTCCGCTGAATCCTGTAAATCTGACACACCATATGGCTCAAAGAAGGCTTTCAAATTTTCTTCCGATTCGGTAGAGAAGTCTTCGTGATTTACCACACCCTTGCAGAGGTTTAAGGTCGGGTGGGCGGACACATGCACCTGGAGGCCGGCTATTTCTTTGAGGTCAAGGATCTTGCTGATCTGTTCGTCAGAGCGACATTCAAAAAGATTGTGCCGTTTCTCTGACGGACCACCGACTGAAATATACCAAACTTTTCAATTTCCCTGGCAAGTTTGATTGGGCTGACACTCTTCATAGTTTCATTTTCTCTTTTACTTGACATGACGAGAAAGCGGGGCTTAGTAGGTCTGTCTGACTCATTACAAAAAAAACTCTCAAGATTTACTGTTTCACCAACAAATCTCCTCTTCCTTATGGAAGAGGGCGGGGGGGGTAGGTTTTTTATCCATTAAGAGGATATCAGATTCATCCCCGTGGTCCCCACCCACCACGGAGCCCAACAAGGGGACACTCCATCGGAGTGCCAGGGTTGCCACGGGGATATAGTGGGGGGTACCACAGCGCTGCACCGCCGTGGATCCCCCCGCTCACCCTGGAGTTCAGTACAAGACCTAGTCCAAGCCGGTTGATCGGGAGTGGGTTAGCTCCCGACCGCCCGTCTAGAAGAGTCCGTAGCCAAAGCAAGTGTATCGAGACCTACAAGGAATGTTCCCCAAAATACGTAAGAGCACGTATCCCTGGGTGCCAAGAAAAAAAGGAGCACGAGGAGAGTAATTGGGAAACAGACAGGCCCCTCAACCGCCAGGACATACATTCCCTCCGACACGGGTCGCCATGCACGGCAAACACATGGGTGGGCGTTCAGCATACAGAGGGGGCCAGTGAAATAGAAGAGGGAGAAGAAAAGAGACAGGATGGTATAGAAGAATGAGAATGTACAATGGGGAGAAGAAAAGCGACTTGTGAAGGAGAGGAATACTTGAGAGCCCTCTCTGTATCCCCCCGTCAGGACGTGGACCAACCCACCTTAATGAGGGTGGAAGCAATTGCAAACACATGATTCAGTGACTCCTCCTTTCATAGAACCCATTGATCAAAATCAGATTCACATTCCTTACAGGGCATTGTCTTATCATGCTTCCTGCACCCTGACAAGAAATATGTACTCCTCTACAGACATACAAAATTCCGGTCCTACTCATGATATCCCACCATCTCCTGTATTACGGGAATTTCTTTCGGAATGTGATGCAATTAATGTGTGGTAGTGTTTACCAGCAGCTGAGTTCAATTACACTGTTGGAGTGAGGTTGGTATTTAATGGGTGTGTCAACTATCACATAGATCATTCTTCCTGTAAGTGAAGTCAATGCAATGAGTGAAATATTAATTACATACACATGAACATATTTTGTTATTATTTTTTACTACAATAGATTTCATTCTCTACTTATCAGCAATGAATAATAAACTTGGCTTCGACAAGGCATTTCCCAAACTACCCACGATCCATTACCTAGCTTCTAGTAATAAATATTGCAAAAAGACAGGTATGGATTCTAACTGCTAGAAGAATCTGTGTTGACAAATCATTCTCATTGTCTCCGCCAAAAGAAAGCTAAAACCCTTCAAAATTTATTTTGAAGGATGCAAAGATAAATGCAACATAAATGTAAGGAAAACTTTAAGATGTGGAGGAAATCTTTTCTAATCTTCTCTAATTTGATCAATTTTCTTGAATTGGTAAATATTCTACATAAAAATAACATACATTAAGTATAAGAGGAATAAACTGACACTTCTAATTTAAAAGTAATTTCAATTAAATTTGTAAATTCCGTCGTAAATTTTTCAGAAGAATAAATTAATTAATAAAAATAAGTAAAATTATATGCAGTTTTTCAAAAGTTCCTAATCCATAAAATTGAAATATCTCTACCTAAAACTGACTGATTGCTGCTGTTCTATTAAGCAAATGAGTTTCAATGAAAAACTTAAAGACTCTTGTTATTTGTTTTAACATTACTATTAGTTTTGAAATTAGAATTTTTTTCTTCCCAAAGAATATAAAATTCCTTTAATGCTAACCTTTGCTTCTGATGGTTCAACAAGATACATTCGACTACGGCGATCACGGCGCAGGACATTAAAAGTGAGTCGCACAGTAGACTGGCTGTCAGACAGAAGTTCACAGCTTTGCAGTGAAGCAAGACTCCATTTCTGAAGCACACGGCCACTCTTCACATCTCTTTCTTGAAGACTGGAAGCACTTACTGCGAGCAAGAGCAACTGAGAGGAAGCATTTGCACTTCGCACTGTGAATAGTTTGCTTTCATCCACATCTGTAACAAAAATGTTTCTTTCAAAGAAACTGTTAACTATTCATCAACTCCCATATATTACCATGACTTAGGAAATCATTTTCCAAACAATTTCTCCAAATTCTGAATGATGCTTTTCAAGTATCAGACCTTTTGTAAGTATAAATAATTTTGTAGATTTCATTTTACTTTCTCAGTCAAATCTTGAAATAATTATTGTTGTTAACAAAGTATAACAAGTTTTTATAACCCCAAATAAATATTAATCTTCTATTCTAATTTTATTAATATTATTCTTGGACCATTCAACTCTAAAATATTACAAATAGTAAGAGGATTAATTTTACATATTTCTTTTCCTCTTTCCTGATGTAGTTAAACGGTAGTTAGAATACAATTACTGCAAAGACAGAACAGACTAATGTTGTGTGGGTTTGGTTCTGTGAATGAATCTCTACAAAATTCTCTCTGAAAAAATTTTAATTTCATTTCATGGAATTCATACTAAAGAAAAATGTCAAGATACGAACATTGTGATGGTAAAATTACAATGTTCACATTTTCATTCATGTCCTTTATAGGGCAGACAGTAGGCAATTAATATTTTTGATTTATTTTTGCTTAATGGTGTTTCTAGGACAGTAAATAACAATGTCCATGTGTAAAAAGGACTAAATTGGTCCTTTTAACCATTTAAATGGGGTGTACCTTTTAACCTTGTAAATGGGGAACATATTTGTACCACTGACCTATAAAAGAAACGAATAAACTCTTATAATCATGATACAGTAATGAACCACATGTTTTTCTTTCTATTTATGTTCTATGACACATCATTTTCTATTATTTTGTAAAGTTAATTTTTTTTAAATTCTAAATACACATAATATTCTTTTTACAAATATATGAATAGACAACAAAAGTTACTTGGGCAACAGAATATTGTACACAAAATTGAGAGTGTTCTAGCAAATGTCTTCTTGAGAAGTCTTCTTGGGAGGAGAGAGAGGAAAAAAAAAAACAACCCCCCCCACACCTTTTTCTGAGGTATTTACATTGCAACACTACTAATACCAGGAACTATAACAAAACAGTTCGGCAAAAAGAAATGCAAATTCAAAAAAACGAAAGCATAGTTTATCTTTGAGATTTGTAGAATGGTGAGAAACGTTCTTTGCCTATCACGGATTGCTTTGATCTACAATATGGTTCCACACAGAAATGGTAAAGAACAAAGAGAAAAATTGAAGTGGACTTTTATCATTTAGATCTGCCTTACATCCATAATTTTTATACATAAGATTTGGATTTTTTAAATCATCTGGCAATTTTTCCCCATATTCCACTTGTATTGTTCATGTACTGCTGTGGAGATATCTTACAATTCAGATGTTTTTGGAATACTGAATATATTGAAAGGTTATCTAAATCTGAAGAAAAAATTTAACAAATATTTATTACAGATATTTATAATGGATATTTAATTTTTATTTTATTGATTTGTTGATAGAGTAGACATATATGACAAACGACACAATACCGATTTATTTTCAAGATATTTTCTAATGGCAAATAAGAATACTCATTGTTTTTCTTGTAAACGTAAGAGTAGAATGTGTATATAGACATTTCTAGTAAAAAAAATGTTTATTACAATGTAATTATAACTACACATAATATAACATTCACTTCTTATGAGCCATTGTCAACTCCTCTCCAAACGCACATGGTACAATAATGAACGTCCCAGATTCAAATAACTGCTTCCAAAGATTGTTTTAGTTCCCATTGACTGTCACAAGGCAATATCTTCACAAAAGAATGCTACAGCAATGTGGTGCACATTTGCACCAAAAACCACAACCACAAAAGTTAGTAGAAAAAAATGGTTCAAATACGTGCCAAAGATCTATAAAGGGTAAATTCATAGATTCATTTCAGATTAATTCATAGATAATTTATGTTTCATTCATAGACAATTTTTTCCCATCAGTAAAAAGTAAAATATTGAAATAGCAAATAGCAATAGTCTTAATAGGGAAAACATAGTGTGGTTAAGTTTGTCATGTGTTTCACATGGAATAACATTTCATTCCTGCAAATTTTCCTCCATTAGTTACTGATAAGCTAATTCATCAGCCTAGTTTTACAAAAGCTGTACTTAAACAAGCCTTCCCCAAATCCAAACATTCAGGTTCAAACCATTGTAACGAAACATCTGATCTTCAAATCAGCAGTTTAAATCTCAATTTACAATATTCTATCGTGGATTTTATCTTTCAATAATCATTCAAAGATAGATTAGAAATGTTAATGATTTCTTTTCAACTCTTAGGCAGGGAAAGTTACCTTCATCGAGTAATTTGACTGATGACGGACTGATTTCATTAATATTCAATACTGGGTGTTACCAGAATGTATGTTTATTTGGGCAGAAAGAGACTACAAGCTGTGATGCACACAACTAAATTCAACAATCATTCTTTCAAAATTTGAAGAATAAATTATCAAAAAGTAAAAACACTACAATTTTTAGACCTAATTAATTTACAATTTGTTTTATGAAAAAAACAACAAAAAAACAAATGTAATACCTTCTTCTTCACTCTGAGAGTAATTAATTTGATCTTGCTCTGTCTCTCCTTGCTCCCATTCCTCTGAGCTGTCAAGTTTCTGGTGCTGTTCATCACTAACCAAATTACCAGAATCAACTTTTGACAACCCATTTTTAATTTCTTTAGGTAACTGTGATGTCAAGGAGCTTTGCAAATCCTCTTGCAGTGTTGAAGCATCTTCACTTTGTAAAGAAATCTGAAACAAATATTAAAAGAAAATTAATAGAGTAATTCACCATCTTGTCTGCATCATCTTTGATGAGACGACACATTTATATACAATTAACTTTTGCTGGTGATAAAATCAAATATACAGTTCAACCCCTTTTTAACGCTTTTCAGGGGACCAATGGAAAAAAGTTTTAATGGAGGAAAGAAAAAAATGATAGGCTAAGCGAGTATATGCATTATTTACTGCAATGTTGGCTCTGGCTTTACTTTCTCACCCTTACATCGTAAAAAGAGAAAGTATTATAATCATATGCTGGTAAATGGTGAATTTTTGACAGGAAAAACTCATATTTGCCCAGGCAGTACCAGTGCTAGGCATGGGCAGACTGGGCAATCGCCCTGGGCAATGCAAATCAAGGGGCCCAATGGAGGGACTGATGGAAAAAAACTAGTAAAAAGTGAAAAAGAAATTAGAACTTGAGCAAATCATTATTGTAATTTAAAAGTCGCGGTACAGTTGTTTGATATTTCATCAAATTCTGAATCAATGTTTCGTAGTTAATTACAATCATTACTAAAGACCAGATTTTTATGCAATAAAACGCTCTAAAACATGAGGTAAAAACACCAAAACGTGCAAAAACACGCAATAAAAAGATCAAGACTGCAAAATCAGTGTTATGCAAAAACTTCAGTTAATCCACTTATCAACTTATTTTTGTATTTTGAATGCGATATTTCAGGTGAATGAAATATTATAATTTTAGTATTTTTACTATAAGTTTGTACATGTTGTTTAAACAAACCATATTGACATTTTAAATATTATTCGCACACAAAATTAAATTAGCATAAAAACAAAAAAGTAAGAACAAAAATAGAAAAATACAAACATAATCTTCAGATATCAAAAACAAGTTAAGAAATGTTCTTAATTGTTTTTTGTTACACATAATTTACAATTAATATTTGTATTATACAATTTACAATTATATATATTTTCAAATTATTTTCTGAGAAATTATTTTTTTGAAAATATTTCTATCAACTAACACAGTTTCAGATAGGAAAAACTTTGTTCTACATTTACACTTGTCTGTGTGCTGAGCCCCACTTGAAGTACTTATGCACGCTGCTACAATGGTCAGAAACTGCGTTCATTCCCTCATGTACATGCAATGTGCAACATAAAACAAGTACTAAAACAATGTTTCATGATTTAAATTTCTGTCAAAGTTTCATCCAATTTCAAGTTAGCGAACAAAAGATGCAGTAACAGGAGAATCTGGTCTTTAGTAATTACTTATCGGGTAGGACTCTATGAAGTGAATCAAATGACTCTAACATTAAAATAGTTTCTACTGAAATTCATATTTATTATTTCATGTATAGAACAAGTGATTTTATTAAACACTAACTAAACATAATAAAATTTTTAGTATTTTAAGCTCAGCTCACCGTGAAAATTATATTATTTGATCACTAAATACTTTTACTTAAAAAAATTATTTAAAATATATTTCCAAAAACATTTTCTGGCTAAAACATTTTTTTTTTATTGTTGAAATAAATAAAATAACTCACTGTTTCTTGATACAACTTTCACATTTTTATTTTTCTTCTAGAGGGAACTACATTTCCGCATTGCTCCAAGCCCAAAATTGTCTAGTTCCAGCATTGGGCCTAGGTTACGAGAAAGCTGTTAAATCATGGTTCTGTATGAAGTAAATTACTACCTTTAACACATGGTGTAGCCACAAGCTGTGGCTTGTGGGTCCTTGAAACCAAACAATTGGTTGACGGCAAAACGTATGTGTCCATCTATGGTTAACCCTAGAGCCAGCAGTTAAGCCGATTTTCTCCAAAACTGATAATTTTTGAATGACCTGAATGAACTTGAGGCTTTGCGAGTTTGCTATGTACATATGTAGCACATATATTAATTTACTACATATTGGAGCATGATTTAACCACTTTTTCTGCATCCACACGAGTTTTTCTGTTGAAAAATTCCTGTTTTTTTGCCACAAAATTACATACCTTTGCGGCACTACATGTATTTCTCCACATAATACACATGTATATGAAAAAGTTAAAAAAAAATAAAGAGAAAAAAGACGCAAAAGATGGGAAGTATTCTCCATATCAAGTCAAGAAGTCAAGTCCAAGTCAAGAAGAGAAGGCACTGTATAAGTTAAACAGGTTTTATAACGGGGACAAAGAAAAATTTGTAAAAGGGAGGAAAATGTAAAACGTGGGAATGTAAAACTGGGATTTTACTGTAGTTCCCACAAACCATAAAATCTACTTAACTCTCTACTAGTTTCATGTGGTGCATCGCACACTTTAAAAATATTTAAAACAACTTGCATAAACAACTTAACATATTGAGCACAGTACAGAACTAGAGGTGCTACAAATGGCACAGACTTTCTCATAGTAAAGTTTTCTAATTTCCTTGGTGTGGATTGGTACTGTTCAGTCTTATCCCTCCTTCTTGCCTACGTCCATCCATTGCGGCCAAAATAATTATTTTTTTTCACAATAGTAGAACCTAAATTATATTTTAATTATATTAAAGAAGGCTATAACATCGCCCTAAATAGCAATTATCATTGAAAAATTGCAAGTCGTTGTTAAGAAAACGGCAATTAAGCATTACTTTAAAGGCGAAATTTGAAGCTCTTTTTCACAGGAATCCAGTGAGTTTTCAAACAACTTCATTTGAAGTCATTTGTAGTACTTCCACTAACAAATGCAATAATGTACACAAATCAATGGAAATGTGCATATTAACTTGTTCTATTCTTGTCGCTGGCGACTTAAACTTTTCCGACGCTAACTGAAAAGGAGAGGTATGTGACAGGAAAATTCGAAAGTGCGTCAATCGACTGGTATGGGAGCAGGGATTAACACAGGTAGTCGACAAACCCACGTGGCAGAGCGCAATTTTGGACATTTTCCTTGTTTACCCTGCAGAAATGTTCCTTTCTTGCCACGTCTTTCAGGGGATTAGCAGCCACAAAGCAGTGAAGGTAGAAGTACAAACAAATGTAATTACATGACCTCAGGTGAAAGGAACGATAGTCAGGCAACATAGAAAAGCAAACGTCGAAGGTTTACGTAGTTTCTTAAGAGAAAAATACTACTATTTTCTAAGAACAGAAGGGGGTATGGAGGAACAATGGGGGCTTTTAAATCAATCGTAGAGACAACATGTTTTTTATTAATCAGGAGAAAGCACATGACAGGTGACAGCACTAAGAAATTTGAAAACTGAAGAATCTCTCCTTCAACTCATAAAAAATCTATGTGGATACCTGAGCTATGACAAAAATTGGAAATAGAATTTCTGATAAATTTAAAACTACCAAAGGTTTAAAATGGGGACGTGGAACGTCTCCCACACTTTTCAAAATTTATTTAGAAGAGGTCCTTACAGGATAATATGCCTCCTGTCAAGGAATGGGTGTTTTAGTTAAAGGACAAACAATACATTCGCTACTATTTGCACATGATCAGGTAATAGTGGCTCAAAAGAGGATTGATGTGGAATATATGACCCAAAAAATAGTACAGGCCTGTGTACAGAGTGGATTTAAATTACGTAAATTTGAAGAAACAAGAGTATCTGATAGTAGGAGGAGAACGTACCGACTCGGGTGTTCAAGAAGTAGGAAAGATTATGTTAGTTGAACAGTTCAAGTACTTGGGTACAATCACGCATAAGTATGGAAATAGTGAAAAATATATTGATGTCTGCATTAGGGCTGCATTAGAGGCAAGAGGAACCATAAGAATGTTGAATGGGGTATTACGGAGTCAGAAAATTCACGTAAGAACAAAAAAGATTATTGTAAGGACTATTATTGAAAGTTTTCTAACCTGTGGGGGGAAAGAGTTGGACCCTGACGGAATGTCAGAAGCAGAAATTGTGTGCAGTAGAAATGGATGGACTACAAAGGAGCTGCCTAGAATACAGAAAATTAGAAAAGCAGAGATCAGGGAATGGATGCAGCAAACATAATCTACTATGGACAGATGAAGTAAAACGCTGCAATGTTATAGCCATCTGAGAAGAATGTCAGATTCAAGATCGCCTAAGAATATCCTTGATTGGTCTCCTCCAGGAAGAATGAAAAGAGGAAGGCCTCTTAAATGGAATTACCTGGAATTCAGGGATAATTGGAGCCATGCATGAAAGAAGATTGGATGATTACCTATGGGTGGATATAGAAGGCAGGAACCACAAAATAAGAGGCAACTCCTGACAAGTGGAAATGCCGATAAAAGTTAAAAGTAAAGTAAGTTTTGGGTTCAATGCACCCTGATTGCCAAAAAAATGAATATGGTTACAGAAAACAATTGGAAGAGTTTTTTGCAGAAAATTTTGAAACTACAGTATGAGCTTCATGTAATACCAAAGTCAAAGATTCCTTTCTAATTTTCATGATCTTTATATGAACCAGATTGACAGAAAAATATCCATTTTGAAAAAAATGTTAATATAATGGGAACTGTATTATTCATAGATTTTTGTATGATTACCTAACTTCTTCAAAGGTACATGCACAAAAATAAAATTAATTACGAACTATAGAAAACAGACCCTACCTGTGTCTTAGAATGGCAACCAAGAGTTTCAACAAGGGAGGGTGGTGATATCCGTGGCAAGCCCAGAACAGCCTGCAGGTGAGCTGCTCCATGCTCAGACAACCAGTGTTCCTCTCCAAAACGCTGCCTCAGCTGTTCTACATCACGCTTCACTTGCAAATGCTGTTGATCGTCAGCTGTCAATGAAAATTCAAAATTCCAATTTATTATCCAATATTTTAATGTATAGAGATATTAATATATATCTATCCTGCAACATGGCTCAAAGGATGATTAAAAGTTCCATCAGACTTGATTTATGTGTTTCCTTTTGATGAACGAAATCACAGATTTAACAAAATTGTGCATGTGCAGAATGATTTCTGAGGCAGCAGAGCCGTTCTGCACAAGCACCTGTTTGCTATAACTCTGAAATCGCTTGCCAAACGGAAAAATTGAGCCTTAAGGTATAGCTTCTATAATATGCTATTGGATTTTTAACTCTAGAAAGTGACATTAGCTAGCTTACTGCTCCTATAATATTATCTCTTAGGAAATTCCAGTACTCTTTTATGAGCAGGATATAGCAGCAAGGTTAGAGATTGTGATTACAAGTTTCATCCCTAGTAGATAGAATCACATCCCGCTGAAATCCAGCTGGCATTTACACAACATTGACATCAGTGTGAAGCTGTATCAGTAGCATGTACAGAGAAGACCCTAACTACCTACTAATGAATTTCATTGAAGTTCACTAATTTCACCAAATTAATCCAAGATTCCTTGAATTAAGGACATATAGATAACTAAAACCTGCAGTGGTCCTAGTATTTCCAAGATTAAACTTTCTCATATCTCCTGAAACTCTTGAGTATCATGAAGTAATCAGAAAGTACTCTTCTGAATTTGTTTCTGAAATTAATCCTCAATTTAATTAGCTACAATATTTTCTTATCACATTTGTATTTGTCTGTCTGCCCATTTAAATTTTCAGAATTTTTTCAAATGTACCCAATAATTACACTACCAGAAATTTTTGGATAGGAGTGTAAAAGATTAGTGTCAGGAAATAAAACACCTATTCATGATCTGATAACAGATCATTCTTTACAATGTTTTTCTCACCAGTGGGTGTATTATTTGGGATCACTTCTTGTTCTTTTAAACTTTCAGAAATAACTGCTTCTTTGACTTGTGACCTTTGTCGTCTCGAACGTAATAATTTCTTTGATTGAATTTGTACCACAGGTGTACTGTATTCTTCATCTAAAATAGAAGGCATCATTATATTAAAACAAATCTTAAAACACATTACAAAGGAAATACATACATGACATACAAAACAAAAACAAAAGGAATACAAAAATAATTAGTGTTGAGAGGGGTGATCTTCAAGAGAGATTTCAATATATATGGTTGAAAATGGAAGAAAATTAACATGAAAATCGATTGTTTGTTTTTTGATTCTGTAACAAAGATATATCTTTTTACCTGGCAAAGAAGCAACACTTTCTGTGCTGAGTAGGAGCTCCTCTTCTGAACAATCAGTAACCTCTATGCCATGGTGCCGCACACTCTTCCTCTCCTGCCACGATAAAGCTCGACCATCCAGGACAAACTTAAAAATTCAGAACAATTAGCAATGAAATTCACAAATTGTTACATAAAACAGAAACTGCAGCCACAAGTGTGTTTTTTAAACTAACTTATCTCAGAGTAGACAATTGCAATGTACATAGCAATACATATTTGATATCAAAATTACAGAAACTACCATAGTCATTTAAAACAAACTTTCAATAAGGGATGACACTTTCCTTGATAGAATAAGTCAAAGGATTATTCAGAGGATATATCATCGTCATCAGACGTTTTAAGTCAATTTTAACCTGTTGGTCATTCACTGATGCTCCTTGCCCTCAGTTAATATCATGGCCTTCTCAAATTCCTTGAGCTCCCTTATTCTGGCCTCCACTCTATAACTCTGCAGTGTCCTGTAAGCCTACAATGACTAAGCACTTACTCCTGCTGCTTGTGGCTCCTATGCCTGTGGCAGAGCTTAAATGCTTTTACAAGAAGGGAGGTTTGGTGACGACTAAGTGGGACTTGCATTGTAGTCTTAAGCCCATTACACAGCTTTCTCCTCCTGGCATGCAGGCAGTCACATTCATCACCCACATTCTTACATAAAGCAGGGAGAGGTCTGAGAAGAAATGGGGTATCAAAGGCAATACATGGTTGTTAGGATAAACCCCACCATGTCACAACAATAAAGCATACATCCATGCCCAAGGCAGGATTCAAACCTGCAAACCCCGCAGCTACCACCATAACCACTAAGCTGCAGGACCCAAGTATTACAGAGTATTCAGAGTATTACATTTCATGCACAATGTACATATCATCCACAAACATTACGTTATTGAAAACGTAATCCACAAACACCACCTTCTCTCTCTGCTGTGTAACATTTATGTTTAGGGTAATTGGTGGTTTTCGTTCATTACATTGCAAAACATGAGCAAAAATCAATTTCAATCAATGAAAACCATCATCTATCTTTTGTCATATAATACCTTGCAACGAGATGCATTCACATGGAGATGATGAACAGTGTGTGATCGATGTTTGATGTGGAAGCTCAATGGATTTCCCGCTAAATTCAGCCAACACAGCAAAGGCAGTTTTCTGACAGGAACTAAGGTACTGTGGTCCACTAGACTGTTGCATGATACATCCAATTCAACTAGCTGTTTTAACTTGAACACATCTATAAAATAAAAATAAGTCATTTTCTTTTAAAATTTCACTTGGAAGCAGTGGCTCTCAATTTATGTTCATTTGATTAATATTTCAGGAAGTATTCTATGTAAACTTGAAAGTTGGGAATGATAAGTTTGAAAACATTATATTGTATTGATATATTACAGATATTTTTTAATTTCAATACATAATCTTTGGGAATAATAAACAGAAGCTTCTTTTAAGGACATTTCATGGTCAATACTTTGCCATGGTTATTTGTTTACATTAAAATCTCACATTCCTCTCTTTCTGAATGACAAATTTTGCAAATCTGAATTTAAGATTTGAGAACCACTATTACAAAAAAGTAAATATTTTACAGACCTGATAAATCCGTAAGATAGTTATTTCTAAGAAGAAGTGTTTTCAGCTTGCAAGCACCTTCTTTTCCAAAACTTGGAACTGATTGAAGAAGATTAAAATTGAGGTTTAAATATTTCAAATTTGGTAAAGAGTCTTCTACACAAAAATTCTTTAACCTATTATGGCTAAGATCAATAGTTTGAAGAACTGGTGTGTACATAAAAGAATTGTCAATTGCTCCCAATGCATTATAAGTAAATACAACTTCCACTAATTCTTCCCATACATCAGGTGCACTATGATCAGCTCCACAATTCACAAGGAGATCTTGCAATTGCAAAAGACCATGTACACATACCACACATTGTAACTGAGTTCTAACTTGCTCGATACCAGTAACATTTCTCACAGGGATTTTTATCAGCTCTAAAGAACGAATACTTTTAAATTTGTTGATATCTAAAATAAAATTTCTTGCTGATCTTGTAGTGTCTCTGGCAACACTTATGTGCACAACTTTTTGAATGAAATCATGGAGAAACTGAATGTCATGAAAAATTGATTCTTTTGAATTATTTGTTTTAGTTACTTGAAAAGATGCATCACTATCTTGTTCTTCAGCCAAGAATTTAAAAGAATCATTCAAGCTTTTCAATAATGTTTCGTTCAAAAGCAAGGTTTTGTCACCCTGAAGAACTTTGTCACCAGTCTTACGGAGCAATTCTGCTAACATAGAAATGCTCTCCACATCCATTCTTTCATTTTTGTTTTCTTACATAAAAATTTGTACTTTTCTTTATAAACGCTGTAAAAATTAAGTAACGATGCCTATTCCTTAAATATTATTTTAATTAAACTTGCTGTCGAAGAGTTGTCTCGGACTAATGGAAAATTCAACTAAAACAGACATGAACACAGTTTTAAAATACATATCCTTTGTCACGTCATTACAATAAAAGTTTCCTCTGCGTCAGAAAGTAAACTTTTGAACAAGCGAAAAGCAACAGTCACATTGCTAAATGTTTACAACAGGCAAATAAAACTTCAGTCAATATAGAATCAACCCACGCTGTCACTACAGTGAAGTTTCATTCTAATATGCATTACGCCCTATCGCGCTCTGTATACTGGATCAGCTGACGAACTTTGACAGTTTCTCTTCTTCTTGACGTCAGTCTCGGATAAAGCTAAATTGATGTACGGTCACTATCAACAAACAACGTCGAAGATTACGTCGAATGAAATGCCAGATCTTCTACGAATTTGGCTGGCCTTCGGTTTTACTGTGATTTGATCGTGCTTGATGTCAATTGTGTGCGAGTGCCCTCGCCGCCCCCACACTAGCAAAAATGAAGTCCTGTGATACACTAGCGATTCCCGTAGCTATATGTTCAACTAGATGGTGTACTAAATGAAAAGATATGGTTGAAATAAGTTTATGTATTTACTCTCTATCTTTCTGGCGCCATTTTAAAATTAAGCTACATTAATAGCATAGAGGAATACATAATGCAATATTTCTCCATGGCAATTGAGTGAAAAAGAAACTAGTGAGGTAACTAAACCAGTAGAAACACATTTCCTTCACTTTTAAGTTATTGTTTATATTTTATCACTTTTTGACTTGGAAAGTCTTATTTCTTCCGAACTTTTTATTGTTACTATGCATACCTCTTTAAAAGTGTAAAAATATTATGTGCATAATGTCACTCAGACACGCACCAATATTTTATTGACAACAAAATACACGCAACTCGTCAAACAGAATGTCAGTGAATATCATGGGATAATGGAAATCAAAGCAGGCAATACAATAACTGGAATGACCGCTCTTCGCCTCTCTCTGCCTTCATCAGAACGAATCTGAATAAACGATAGTTCGAGGGTTGCGTGGGAGAGGAATTTCTGCCGAGAATTGTGTGGGAAAGAGGAGAACATCCTCTGAAAACTTCGGGCGAGCCAGTTAATATTTTTGAACTCGTGATCTCTGCCACTCCATTGTAGTATCTCACTCCCATTCGTATGTCCCAGGAGCAGTGAGAACTGTGGTCGTAGAGGTTAAGAACTAGGGGTGCTACAAAACGGGAGACTTGCTCGTACTAGTTAGTTTTCTAATCTCTCTTAGTCTTTTTTTTTTTTTTAATTTATTGCACCTGAGCAGTGGGTAAATCACTTTACAGGTCTGAAATTGGATACAAACACTAAACAAATAATTCAGTATTAACTGAAAATCACCGAGGTACTTGCAAATTAAACTGACTTAACCCAATTTTATCTGTGAGAGGGAACCCCCAATGGAAACCGCATTTATTAGGATTTTATGCACAGGGCAGTGGTGTGAAGGGAGTGGGAAAGGGAGAGGGGGTGAGCGTAGGATTACGTGTTTGATGGTTACGGGGGTCTGAATTGATCTGGAATATAATAATGGAATATAATAAAAAATACTACCAAATCAACTAGAAAACCCGTAGAGAATGTTGTTTTAAAATATAACGATATAAATGTCAACGATCCGGCAACAGTGGCTAATCTCTTTAACCAATACTTTTCGAGAATTGCTGCCGATCTCACTAAGGGTCTTCAGCCACAAAATTCAAAAACAGACAGTTCACCCAAAATTTTAGACACAATGTTCGTTTCCGAAACTTTTTCCTATGAAATTCTCAAAATAATCGGTAAACTAAAAATAAATATTCGTCCGGTTTAGATGAATTCCCAGATTCTTTGTTAAAGACTTGTGCGTATGCCATTATACACCCGTTAACTCACATATTTAATGCATCTTTATGCACTGGAACGTTTCCAGATATTTTCAAAACAGCTAAAATTAAGCCGCTCTTCAAAAAAAGGCAACAAAAATGAAATTCAAAATTATCGGCCCATCTCTCTTCTATCAGTTTTTTCAAAAATATTAGAGAGACTTTTTTACGTACGAATGGAAACCTTTCTCACTAAACACGACGCGCTTTCAGATTGCCAACATGGATTTAGAAAATCAAAATCAAGGGAAACAGCTATATTTTCTTTTCTTAAAGATGTCGCCTCATCATTGGATCAAAACGAGGCACCTATTGGATTATTTTTAGATCTCTCAAAAGCTTTTGACGTCATTGATCATGACATTTTACTTTCCAAATTACCTTCATATGGAATCCGTGGTATTGCTCTAGATTGGTTATGTTCGTACCTTAAACAACGATCTCAGAGAGTTGAAATACCTTACTGGAATGATGGAACATTACGTACGCACCTTTCCGACTCTTTGCCCATTGCATGTGGAGTTCCTCAAGGATCGATTTTAGGCCCTATTCTGTTCCTACTTTACGTAAACGATATGCCCTCGACGATTCGAAACGGAAGAACGGTTCTCTTTGCGGATGATACGAACATCCTTTGCAATAAAGAAACCGTAAATAGTACAATATCAGATGTTTCAAATTGGTTCCGAAATAACAAATTAATAGTAAACGAAAAGAAAACGGTTTTAATGCAGTTTTCCATATCAAATAAACAATTCTGTGCTCCATTGAAAATGAACAGTGTACCATTGACTGATGTTAAGGCAACAAAATTTTTAGGTCTCTCAATTCAGTCAAACCTTAAATGGAACGTCCATTTAAATGAATTGAACACAAAATTAAGTTCATTATGCTACGCGTTCAGAATTCTTGCAAATTCAGTCAGCCTTCATACTGCTCGTTGTGTATACTTCGCGAATGTTCATTCCCGCCTGAGATATGGCATAATATTCTGGGGAAATACATCTTATAGCTCCCAGACTTTTAGATTACAAAAACGAATTGTACGAATAATAACCAAATCCCACCCACGTGATTCATGTAAGCCTCTCTTCATTAATCTAGGAATTCTACCATTACCGTGTCTTTTTATTTACGAATCAGTGGTTTTTGTAAAAAATGACTTGCTCAAGGGCGGGAATATTTTTTCAGAAAATGAAAATGCCGAAGTCTATTACTATAACACTCGACGTAGAAATCATATTCATCAGGTGACAGTATCAACAGCTCATTACAAAAAATTCACATACAATACATGTACATTATTTTACAACACTTTGCCAGATGACATTAAACGATTAAATTCAATAGAAAAGTTTAAATCACAAGTGAAATCGTTTCTGCTGCATAACTGTTTCTATACAATTAGAGACTATACTGAGCATCACAAGAAAAGTAACATTAATTTTAACAATGATACATAATGCATTAATTACCATTTGGACTGTATAAATGAGTATAAACAACCTGTAACAACTATTGTAACACAGCTTCCGGGTCAATGACCCCCATCTCGATCAGGTTTTCGTCCAGTTTCCCTGATCCATTGAGCAAATGCTGAGATGGCCCCTTGTTTTGCTTCTGGACATAAATGTAACTTCATTTTCTGTGCACGTCTTCTAGAATTCAGTGGGAAATACAATTATTCAAATTATCGTTTCCATGTTGTCGCGGCAGGAAGTAATAAGAGCCAAAATTTATTGCTTATTTATCCTTGAAAATAGATTTTATTACATGGGAGTTTTTTTGTTTTTTTTTCTCCCTTTCAAAATTCAAAATTTATTGCTTATTTATCCTTGAAAATCGATTTTATTACATGGGAGTTTTTTTTGTTTTTTTTCTCCCTTTCAAAATTCAAAATTTATTGCTTATTTATCCTTGAAAATAGATTTTATTACATGGGAGTTTTTTGTTTTTTTCTCCTTTCAAAATTCAAAATTAAGTAGTATATGATTTAGTGTAGGGATCACAGAATTTTGAAAATGTGCACACAATTCACTTTTCCCCATAGCCGTCATACGCAGTTTTTAACTGTTTTTTGACGTAAATAAATAAATAAATAAATAAATAAATAAACCACAGCACGGGCATTTCGTTTGAAAAGCCAGTCAAGACGCTGGCCGTCATGTTGCATGAAGAGCGAGTAGTGTTGAGAAATATTTTGAAAATTATACAGAATTACAATTTTCAACGGTAATGAACCAAACATAACGCGATGAAGGTGTACAAGACGCAATATTTAAAAGAAATGCTTCATAAATCTGTTTCAATATCTTGGAACGATGTGATAATTTTAGTATCTGGCTACATCTAAAAGTCCCTCCCCACGTTAAGGCTAACTTTACCTTTAAGTTACTTTACCGTTAAGGCTAAATGTGCCGACACTAGTTCAATTTGTCGCCACCACGTGGCAGCACCAAAATAAGCAAAATTTACTTGACCGATCTCGACTGAACAAATGCTCCGATTTTCGATCTGTAAACGGTATTGGACTCCTTTTTAAAATAGAATTTACGCTTCGAAGCCGTTTTTTCAAAAAATATTTCCAATTTTGTTTAAAAATTGTTTTTTCGTAGTTTTGGGAAGAAATTACAAAATATGGATTTATAGCGCGATGACGACGTGCTTCCTGAATCCAACGCCGTGTCAATCATGTAAATCGGATGAATAGGAGCGGCGTAAAGTGAAATTTCGGAAAACACCTCCCCCTTCCCGCTCCACGCCGTTGCGTCATCCGACCGTTGTGGGCTCTCCCTGACGCGGCCGAACGGCCAAACCCGGCGGCCTGCTGCGCGGGAAGCCGAACTTTCAGGCAGGCAAGCCGGGCAGTCGGTTTACGCTTTCGTCCTTTTCAATCTCAATATATTTGTCTCCACGTATTAAACCAGTGATGCTGTAACACAACCAAACGGTCTCGTATCATATTTAATAGTCGTATAAAACTATATATCTTGTTCACATATTTTCGTCTTCCTTCGAAAACCATCAAAAAATTGTTTGAGGCATTACTCAAAATATCGATTCCTATTTGGAAACTGATTTCAAAAAGAAAATTGAACTAATTGTGTATATATAACCAATATTCCATGTCCTAACATCTTATTTTACATACATTTTACTTCTAAGATCTTCCGTTATCATTCCACTACTAGAAAGAATGAGCCGAGATTACGCACGAGCTCTTTTATCCTACTACTCGACTTTTTATTTCAAAAAGGCGGTTGCCTCCTTCATAGACTTTACCTGATGAATGTGTTTTTCCAAGAAAAATAGCCGAAGCTAATTTTAAAACTGTTTTCGTACTTTCGTACAAATTTGAAAAAGTGGTAAAATTGCGCGGTGGCGAGATGCAATGTGAATCCAACGCCGTAACAAACATTGAAATTTAATATTTAGAATCATGACATCTCCCAGCTTACATGGTAAGTTTTATTGAAATAAAATGAATCTGTCATATTTGTATAAACTTGAAGATGGGAATAAGTAATTCCTGGCGCGTCATTTTGGTACAAACTACGTAAATGATAATGTAAAAGGATGTAGTGTAAATCATTGTATTGTGACACATTTATGTATTTTTTAATGCATTAAATTGTCTTGAAAGCAATAAAACTTTAACCTAGACAGAAATACCACACTAGAAGAGGAATATCCGTCTGTGTGACGGATTAATTATGTTTTGTTTTACAGTTATTAATTCGGCAACTTTTCTCACATTTCTACACTGAAATACTATTTTTCTAAACATCACACAAGCTTTTCAGTAACATTTAATCGTGTAGCAATTCAATTTATAACATTTAATATAGTACTAGTAAAATGTGGTTTACCAGTCTCACTGATAAACCTCCTATTAGGGACTGTGAATCAGAATGCAAAAGTATTAAATCGGATCTCCTCATCGAGAATAGGGATGCCACATTGAAGTTGGTATTTTCAAAACATAGATTTTGTATAGACACATGAACATATTTCGTAAAAAAATGAAACATTTATGAAACCTGATGTTTATTATCGATGTTTTAAGCTTGATGAGTTGTTGTGAATGAAAAGAACCGATAATCACAATTTTATAAAAAAGTTAAAATATGAAATAATATTGCATTATACCACTGTTAGTTCATGTGTTCGAATAAAGGGAACGCTGATTGTAACATCCTCATCCAGTAGACTATCTTCGGCCCAAGAGATGATCCCATTTTTCTGGCATTTCCTACATATGTCCTCCCGTATGCGAAGAGGCGGCCAACGCAAGCACTCTAAGTGTAAGGCCTCTCGCTCACGTTCCTGTACCCATTTGAGGAAGTTGAGATCAGGGACCGAATACCGAAATAATAGCGGTAAAGGTATTTATACCGGTATACAAATACCTTTACCTCTATTATACCTTTATTCAAAATACCTTTAAAAATACCGGTATAGGACGTCAAATACCGGTATTTTTAGAGGTATTTTACCTTTATCCGACGTCTATACCGGTAAAATACCTCTATTTAAAGGTATTATACCGGTATTCTCTCACGAAAATACCGGTATTTTCATAAGAAAATACCGGTATTTCAGTAGAATCATACAGGTATTTGGGGGAAATTCATTGTGATTTTTTCCGCTGAGATGGCTCAGAGGAAACAACTATTTACACGGCAGAGTTTCTGACCGGGAGGTCCCAGGGTTCGAGTCCCGAGGGTGGCGGATTTTCGACACATATTCTAGCTAGGTCGAGTTCTGCCGTTGACTGGGAAGTCGAGCTCTGTCGTCAGACGGAGAGACCAGCCAACGGTCTTTCGCAGACATCAACACGAGCTCGTTCGCTGACCTTGGACCTCACGTCCGGGCGCAGAGCTTGGTGACACGTGATAGAGTTGAAAATTTATCCGTATAAATCGTGGCCTTTCTAGTAGCGATAAAAATGGAGTAACGTGTCTTCTTATCCATAAATGAGTCTTCCCACGCATACCAAACTTCCTTCTTGCACGACTGTGTTTATCACTAAATACGATATTTTCTTAAATTTGATCGTATCACTAACATTCCCGAAAACAATTTTTCTGTTGGCCCAGTTTCCTTATTCTGCACCATAATATATATATATATATATATATATATATATATAATTATTAATTATAACTAAAACAATATTAAAAATTGACATTGAACGCTAATAAACATTAACTATTCTTAGGCGAGGAAACAAGCGTTATGTTTAATTCAAAATTAATGATTGAATCATGTTTAATTTACATCCATGTATTATTTAAGAAATTTCATTAAGAAAAAATATTAATAGTACTATATAATATTAATTAATTTTAATAAATATTTTAAAATATTAATACTAATTAAATTTTAAATGTTTTCATTAAATTTGTGTAAATTAATTAATTATTTTGTTTGTTAATTTATAAATTTATTTAAATTAAATGTTAATTTTAATTAAAAAGTAAAAATGTTAATATTAATAAACTCTTTTTTATTAATTAATAATGTTAGTATATATTTCTTATTATTAAGGAAGAAACACTCTTCTCGAAGTGGGCTCCTCCAGATGCATTTTACAATGTAAGCTACCCGCGTAGAAGGGAACCCTTGCACACATGCAATGTTAATAGCTAGTAATAATAGTAATAATAATAATAATAATAATAATTATTATTATTATTATTATTATTATAAATAATAATAGTAATAATAACATAATAATTTAGTTTTATTACAAATTTTCTCAATATTTGCGGTTAATGTCAAAATATATTAAATCCTTAATATAAACTAGGAAAATAACATTTTATTTTAGCCCTATTTATTAATGTATAATTAAGATTTAATTGTGAAATGAAGTAAAAGGAAATCATTTTTTAACAATAACAAAACTGGGCCTGAAAGCCTGAACGTTCGTGATTATCTCAAGGTGTCAACGGCTTCCTCAGTTCGCCGAAGGAGGGGTCGGGGAAGGAAGAAACGGTCCTACGCCACGGCAAGGCGCATACGTTGACAGCCTCTCCATGTGCGAAATACAAAGACAGGCTTAGGTCATCTCTCAGGTCAGATGGGAGATAGCTCGATGAAGGACACTAAGTAAGAAAAGGTTCTCTTCAATGGAATCAATAATTATTATTTCATATTTCAACTTTTCCGAAGTTTAAATTAAGGGAGGATTTCAATACATACAACGTATGCAAAACGTCAACGCCCGAACACAAAGTATTAACAATAATAAGAATAGAATTTAATACAGTTGTATTATATATTAATACAATATGTTATATTAATATATGTTATATAAATATATTATGTTATATTAATTATATATATATATAATTTAAACAATAAATAGCAATTATGAAATGATATTTGATTAATAAACATTTTGTGAGATATTATTAACTAAAGTAACCTATTTTTTCAACATGGATGGATGGTAAGCTATATTTCTTCATTGAAAATACCGGTATAACCTTTATGGACGTCCATACCGGTATAGACGTCCTATAGAGGTATTTTACCGGTATAAAAGAATAAAGGTATTTGAAAAAGGTATGGAAAAATACCGGTATTATACCGGTATTTTACTGGTATTCAATACCTTTTCGGTCCCTGGTTTGTGCTCCTTGAGATGACCCTGAGCGCTAGTTTACAGGCTTAGTTTCGCTGTTATTATTTTTACTATCTTCTGCCATTTTTGTCTAAATCGTAATTATAAATTAACAATCACGGCCACTGTCAAAACAAATTATCTTCCGCGTGAACTTGTTCGAGGTTACTAAACCAGGTTTTTGAGAGATGTTTTAATTTGTAACATTGATGTTTGCATTTGCATTACTTGAGTATTATGCCTTCGCCTTTCTTGCTATCCGAATCTGGGAGGGGACGCACCATTAATTCGGCGAGTTCTTCCCTAATAATGGCAGAACGTACGCATGAAAGACTGCGGGTATCAAACACACTGTTCAGTGCGATGATGTCAATTTGTCGGCTCCAGTCCTGACCAAGCAGCGGCTGTGAGAATCTCTCCTTTCATTTGCAGGTCCCAATTCTTCGCGGGGGTCTGGACGAGAAATAGTACTAGAACATAGATCGCAAGCCATCCCTCGTTAGCCTATCTGGATATACACAGCAATAGGATGCCAGCAATTTGTTCATTACTCATTCTGACTCGAGCTGCCTTTCCTTTTGTTTGTGATATTGTGTATTAGTATTCTCGACTGCTTTCTGTCTTGAACACACTTATGTCTGGTCATATGTGGCTGGTAGCCTTAATTATTTCATTGTTCCACCTACATCTTTTTCTTCCGTTTTTTCCGCTTCATTCTACCATTCCAAGGATAATATCATTTTCTAGAGATTTTGTTCGTCGCGTAGTATGTCCAAAATATTTTATTTTCAATTTTTTGGCTTTGACTTTTAGAAAAAGTTCTGTTTTGTTTTCAAAATTTCGGCATTTTTCTTTTTGTACGTTCAATATTTTGTACGTAATAATATTGCACTGTAACGAATATTGCGTCACCGGCCGGCACCACCACGAACTACCTGTATGCGCGGATTGCGTCATCTGTCGGTGGCGCCTGCACTAGATTATTCCAAAACGTTCGCGGGGTCCGGAAAGTTCTCGACAGCACCCCGAGTATAAATACGCGACGGCCGGCGACCGCGGGTCAGTCTTACGTCCGCAGTGGAAGCTAAACTGTGAAGTGTGTGCATCGCAGTGAATAGCAGTACAGTGATTGTGCTCAGTGACGGGAACCGTGGTCAATGCATCGAACTGTGGTCAGTGAAGTGGACTGTGGCCAGTGCATCGAACTATGGTCAGTGCTTAGGACTGTTCGACAGTGTAAGAGAAGAGTAGTGTAAATAAATAATCAAGTGTTTTCAGTGATTGTGTTAAGAAAGAAAAAAAAAACCCTTTTGTTCAAATAATACCGGACTTTTAATTCACCACCTAGAAACGTAACAGTACGTTCAATATTTTCTTCTCTGCCCATACTTCAAAAGCATCTTCCTTTTTTCGGCCTTTCTCAATGTCCAGCTTTCACACCCACACAACAGGATTAGAAATACCATTTTCTCGATTATTTGGATTTTGGTCTTACGCAGGGCTTGATTTCTGATGGAACACGACGAAACGGCGTTCTGTATCTCGGTGATAATTATTAAATTATATTATAATTATATAACTATTTCTATTAAATTAATAAATAATTTGGAGCGCGTTCCGGGACCTAAAATTTTACAAATTAAACACTGGTCTTACGTGATATTCCTGCATGTTTTATGCATTTGTGTAATTTTCTTCCCGCTGCTTTTCCTAAAATTATTCCTCTCTTTATTTCTTCTGTACAGTATCCAGAGTTTGTTATTGTAATTCATAAATATTTAACTTGGTCTGCCATGTATACCACTTCTCCGTTGATGTTCAGGCTACCTTTTTGACTAGTTGACATAAATGTTGTTTCCTGTAAATATAATTTAAGTCCTGCTTTCTTGTTATCTTCCGCTACTTTGATTACTAATCTTTCAAGATCTTCCCTGTTATCAGTAATGAGCGTGGTGTCATCAGCATATCTCAAGTTGTTGATTTGCCTTCCTCCAATTCTAATGCATATGTCCATTTTCTCTAAGTTTTCCATTCTCAAAAAATATTCTGTATGCATCCTTGGTCCTGTATCCCCTCAATCCTGGTGACAGTAAGCATCCTTGTCTCACTCCTTTGTTGAAAGGGAACTAGCTGTTTGCCCTAAGCTTGTTCGTGATTTTGTATCTTGATTCGTGTATAATGACTTGATAAGTACAATGAAGTGTATTGACACTCCCATCTTTTGTAGCGACAGCCACATTAATTCATGGTCAAGGCAGACAAACGCGCTTGAGTAGTCGCGAAATCACATGTATACTTCTTCTTTAAAATTAAATACTTTTCTGATAGAGTGTACATAGTCACTTTATAGATCGGTTTGGTTGATATTTGGTACATATGTACACAATAATACATAGTAAAAATGAGGATAACCCCTCTGGGCTCCTCAATGGGAAATCAGGGTGGGGCGTTTAGGAGTTATTGCTGGTGATTTGTGAATAGTTCTTTTTGAAATTCCCCGAGTTTCTTCCATGATCCATTTTAGGTTAGCTATTTGATCTCTTGTTCATCTTCCTTTTCTAAACCCAGCATGTTCTACTGTCAATTCTCTTTCGAGAGTCTGTTCTAATCTTTTCTTAATTATTTTGTGGATTGTCTTACTAACGTGCGGAATGCACTTGTTTTATTATTTGCGCAATGTCGGCTGTCGCCTTTGGTAATGGAATAAACAGAATGCGTTTCCTATCTATTGATCACTCTTTTCTTTTCCGGATCACATTGCATAATTGTCTTAGTTTCGCCATGATTTCTTCCCCTGTGTCTTTGAGTAGTTCGATTAGGATATTATTTACTCCCGGGGACTTCCCATTTTTTAGTTGTTTTGTCGCCCGATGCATTTTCTCTATAAAAATCTCTGGTTCATCTTCGTAATCATCAATGTTTGTCCATTCCTCTACTTAAAGTCCTCATATCACTACTTCGTGTATTCTTCCTATCTATTCATGTGTCTTCTTTTGTTGTAATTATTTTGCCGTTCTCATCCTATTCCCAGGGACCGAATACCGAAATAATAGTAGTAAAGGTATACCGGTATAGAAATACCTTTACCTCTATTATACCTTTATTCAAAATGCCTTTAAAAATACTGGTATAAGACGTCAAATATCTGTATTTTTAGAGGTATTTTACCTTTATCTGACGTGTATACCGGTAAAATACATTTATTTAAAAGTATTATACCGGTATTCTCTCATCAAAATACCGGTATTTTCATAAGAAAATGCCGGTATTTCAGTAGAATCATACAGGTATTTGGGGGAAATTCATTGTGTTTTTTTTTCGCTGAGATGGCTCAGAGGAACAACTATTGACATGACAGAGTTTCTGACTGGGAGGTCCTAGGTTTTTGGTAACTGGGTTCCTCACTCATATACAAAGCCCCCAGTGCTTGAAAACTTTCCTCTTTCGCTCTAAAACACTCCCGCCGCAGCGTTAGAACAGCTGCCCTGGCGCCCACTACATGAAGCGAAACTCCCTTCGCCAACTACCCTGGAATACGATTGCATCCCCTCGGCCCCCGCGCCGAGGAGAGGAAGGGCCACGCCGTCTCGGGACGTCATCCCGCACGCGGAAAAGGTGCGTCATGACGTCTGCAGATGGTATCCCGCAGGTGGAAGTAAAGGTCCAATAAGAAATTCTTATTCCTTGTGAATGGTCAGTACTTTGTTGTGTGTTTAGTGATTTTTTCACGAGGTGTTTCAAAGGAAAATACAGGAAGAAAAACTACAAATATTGTTTATAAATATTTTAAGTATGATCCTTCAAGGAACACCTCGCAGTGCTTGTTGCTCAATAGTATTCATGTTGTGAAGGCATGTACAAAACGTTCTTTTATATACGTGAACATGTGAAATTCCGTGTGAGATCAGCCAAAAATTTGCACTCTCTAATCTGACTCCCCTCCACTCAATCCATAACTGTGATGAAATTGTCTTATAGAATCATCTTTTGACTTATATAATGTTTGTCAACTACACGTGACATGTCCACAATCCTTCCATTTATGATTTTATTGTTATTTACCATGTTAGTAGCAAACGAGTCATTTACCGTTTATTTAGAGGGAAAGGTACATACACTTTATTTCTATTATTAAAAAAGTTGTATAAAAAGAAAGGCATTTCCAAACCTTAGGTTTTAGAAAGCATTGGCTCAGACTTCCTGTTTTGGGTCCCGATGGGTTAGGGTTCCTTGGGTTTGTTGATTTCCCCCGGCCGGTCGAGAGAAACAATGCGCAGCTTTTCCAGGTATTTTGTCTAATCCTCACTTGCAATATTTAAAGCAGTAACGGTTCAATTACCTGAAAATATTACAACTTCATAATTTAGAGAATCAGTCAGTTAGCTACTGACCACGAAATACAAATGAAACTGTTCTTTCTGTATGTGAAACATTTTGCTTCAATATCGCTATTTACTGTTCATTTAGAGGAACATATTATCATACATCGAATAATAGAGGTGTCTCTTAGTGACATTACCGAGCATTCGAGGAAAAAAAATCACGAAACATGAATCGTTCAAACCGTAAGGTAAAGAAGCCTGACATATTTTTTTAAAAAAGATATGTCAAAATAATTGTTTTTTGATAAAAGGAGGAAAAATGAAGGCGCTCTTTCTTCGCCAAACGTGTCAATGGATTTGTATAAAATTCTTTAAGTTGGGATCTTCTTATCTTAATAATAAGTAAATTATATACATTTTTAATAAAATTTGCAATAATGGATTTGTTCAAAAAGTTGCACAAAAAAGATGCCAGGAAAAGAATGTTAATTTTCCCAATACAATTTTATGAATTTCAATAAAAAGACTTTATTTTCCATTCACATCAAGACATGTCCAGCTATCATTCAATCAAAACATGACATGTCCTTTGTATTAATTCAAAACGAGACATATCCGACACGAAACTCGTTCAAAAATTCAACCAAACATAGAATATTTATATTTTATATTAATAATATATTTAGCTATCCTCATCACATAATTAAGAATTGAGTACAAATAAAATATTTGCATAATTTTGATGCTATAACATTTTTGCGTTTTTCTCGAAAAGGAGTGAAGTGGACATATCACGTTTTGAATGTTTGCTCCTCATTTCGCACTCCTATCTTTCCAAGCCCAGCGCCGCCAGGGCACGCGCTCAAGTGTAGTTACCCTTCTGAGCTGGAAGCAGGGTCGCACCTCTGGCACACTGCTGTTCTGATAGCGTGACTTTTATGACCTCTGCAGACATCTCGCCGCGTTCTTCGGCGGGCTGCGTGCTACACTAGGGCAATTCGATATGCCCTAGCGTAGGAAGAGGGCGGTGATCAGTTTTCAGTGGGCGAGAACATTGTGCAATGACGAAGTGGAGATTATATTCACTCTATAAGAATTAGTGGAATCATTCGCGTTTCGTTAATTATTAGTAATCGAGTATTATATATATATATATATATATATATATAGTAACACCCCCACTTTCGTAATAGCCCCAAGTGGAGGTGCTTCCAGGATTGACCTCGACTTACCTTTTTCCCGGCGCCAGCTGCAGGTTAAAGCTTTGCCCGGCTGCCCCCACTGAAAACGCTGAAATTTCTAGCGGGAACATGCGTGGCGTGGGCATTGGCATGCGACTTGGAATGAAAGATTTTTCTCATTTAGCTTAAATTTAATTCACAAGAGATATTTAGGCAAAATCACGGTGAAGCCGGATACAAAAAAAACTGACTTACAGACTAACTTACAACTATTTTACATGGTTGGCGTTTCGACGGGTCGTTCGCCCATCTCCCGTCACAGCAGCTGCCCGCGCAGGGACGGAAATTGTCGCGCCGGCGCTGGCGGGGGTCACGAGCGGTTACTCGCTCGCATCCTTCCCAGGTAGGCTAGCGCAGCCGTGGCGATGACCCGGGCGCTTGCCCGACCCAGCGGCGATGAATAGCCTGGATCAGCCGATGGCCACTCAGTAGCCGAGCGCGTGAAAGGCGGCGCCCGGGGTCGATGGCTGCGGCGGTGGCGGCGTGGTCGGCGCCCGCGGCACAGAAAAGTGTCCAGGCGCGCCTCTGCGCCAGGAACGGCGGCTCTTGCCCTTGGGTTCGCCTACCTCCGGAGCTGATCGCAACAGGCGGGGCCGCTCGCGATGCGTGGCGTGACCGCCTCGTCGCGCCCTGGCCTCTGGCGGTCGACGGCGCGTAAATATCGGCGGTCCCTACTTCCTATTGCCGAACGTAATTAACGAAGCTCGGGCCGGCAGAGCCGAACTTGCACACCCGAGGCCTTTCTACTGTGCGTGTTACTCGCACGTACGTGGCCGAAGCCAAAAAAAGCTAAGACTCGCGTCTTCCGGGAGAACACCTACGCCCTCGCCCGCTGTTCCCCTCAGCCAGGCGTCCGCTCTCCTCCGCAGTTCGAAACAGAAGAACCCCAGTTTTCTTTCTTCGGTGCTCCGCGGCTCCATAGGGTCACGTGATCGCGCCCACGCGATGTTCACGCCTATTGGCCTGCGGCATCACGCGACACGGGGTGGCCAATCGCGACTGTATCGGCGTGGCGGTTGACGCTATGAAGTAGCGGCTTCAAGGGAATTTGTTCGACGTCAGAATTTCGCCGAAATCGCCGGCGCTGGTTGACGGCGACCGGAAATTCCAATGACGTCACGGGCGTGCCCCCTTTCCACAGGGCCAGTCTAACAAAGGCTCCCCTGCTCGCCCGAATCGGCGGCGCGCAGGTAACGGGAAAATGTCTCCTTTCCTGCTGTCCTTCGACAAGCGTCTTCACTACGCATTTGAATATGCGTTTGAAAATACAATTTATAGTTATTATTTGCGATGCCATACGTGGGCGACTGTCCCATTACAATATATATATATATATATATATATATATATATATATATATATACAAAATAATAATAGTTTAAACAATAAATAACAATTATGAAAGTATATTTGATTAATAAACTTTTGTGAGATATTATTAACTAAAGTAGCTTATTTCGTCAACATGTATGGATAGTAAGCTATTGTTTTTCATTGAAAATACCGGTATAATACCGGTATAATACCGGTATAACATTTATGGAGTCCATTCCAGTATAGACGTTTTACAGAGGTATTTTAAAGGAATAAAACAATAAAGGTATTTGAAAAAGGTATGAACAAATACCGGTATTTTACCGGTATTCAATACCTTTTCAATCCCTGTTCACTAGCAGAATCAAAGAAAGACAATATATCCTTGTTATCTTCTTTTTCATTTGTATTTACAGCATTTGAAATATTTCTTTTTTTAAATTCACCTATTTTATGTATTTAAATAGATCTCCAAAATACATGCCCAAAATGTCAAAAATACATTTTTTTAATACAAAAATACCTATTTCAAATACAAGTATTTAAATATTGCTCATCCCTGTCCAAAAACTATGTGCGATCAGCAATGTATTAATCTCAGTTCCCAGGTTGAGTGAACGTTAGTTAAAACGTATGCCACGAGTAAGTCCGGAAAAATTTGTAGAATGAAATTGCAAAATATGAACATAAATATGTAAGGAAACGCTAAAAAAAACGAATATGTAAAATCAGATTTTCCTGCAATATGTAACATGAAATTTTTTTAGAAAACATTTAGTACAATAGCACTGTGTAAGTGTCCTTACATTACAATTTCAAATAAAATCTAGCGGTGATACAACATCACATACTTTCTGGCATTATTTCTAAATTTGCAATTTTCGAAAATTGATAGAGTTCAACGAAAATGGGAATTCTTTTAAGCGTCTCTTCTATCCGTGGAAAAAATTCTAGTGTTTTTTGAGAATTTTTTAAATATATACATCAATTTCATTCCCAAATTACTCTAAAACAACGCGATTTTGCAATAAACTGTACATGACCTTCGCAATCTTCGAAAATACAGCGGGTTGGGCGAAAATTGGACTAGCATCAATTTTTTTATCGTCTTTAAACAAAAAAATTTGAGCTCATTTTGAGAAAAAGGTACAGTTGGTTTAATTGCCTGTGCTTTGTCCCGAATTGCACGAAAACTACTCATATTTTTCAAAAATTGAACATGATCTTATTTCCAGATCTGTCAGAACAGATTTCAGTAAGGAAAAAAATATATCATGAATATTATACTTGTAGGAAGACGCCCCAAACAATTACACGTTTGCAATTTTCTAAAAATAAGAGATGTCAACAAACACCATACTTGAACATTTCTCTTGCGTATTGTACGCGAGAGAGGACAAAATTTAATCAAATAATTTTGTGATGTTGTGATAAGATTTTGAAAATGGTTTTGAGGCTTAATGTAAAGTACCCTCAAAAATTTTGAAATTCCATTAATAAAATATTCATTAAATCGAAGTTAAAAATAAATACTTTCTCTACCTACTGGTTGTGTAAGAGAATGTATTTATCTGTCAGCAATGACAACAATGATACGCACGTAGAAAACTCACACTGAAAAAAGGACACCATATATCGCAACAAGGTTTCAATAGTTACATAAAACCTTCGTATGCGAAACAGAGACCTTGTTGCTTTACTCCCTTTCCTGGTTACAACAGCATCTAAGATAACAGTCAATCTTGATGGACCAAACGGCCTGTGATATCTGAGAGGGTGATGTTCCTTCATAAACGGACCTGTCGACCTCATCAAGTCTAATCATGTTGCTGGCCACAGCAGCCAGGTACCTTGTCATATTAATTACGTATAATAACGTAATGAAAATATACATTGAATAACATTCAACATCTGTTAAACACACACAAATATGTATGTATGTATGTATGTGTATATATATATATATATATATATATATATATATATATATATATATATATATATTGTGACGTCATGGGATTAGACAACCCCATAACGCCACCATCAGCTACGAGAAGAAGCCCGCGAACAGAGAGGAGTAGGGTACGCGGCGGAGCGATGGCTTGTAAACGCGCCATCTACCCACAGCTTTTCGAACTCTGACGCCCGAACTAGCGAATAATGTTTTTCCGGGAGGTCACGAAAAGAGGAGAATATTCACCCCTCCAAAAATTTCCCCATTGCAGCAGCGACGGCGACTAGACTGAGTTCTGAAGGCGATTGTAACTTGATAGCATATGAGTTCATTTTAACTTGTTAGTTAAAAGTTAGCTTGAGAAGCGTATCAACGAAAGTGAAGTAATTGAGATGTGGAGTGCACGAACATTCTTCGCATTAACATTCACAATATTTGAGAGAGCAAGTGAATTGATTGTTTGACTTACAAATAATTTCAAATTAGTAAAATTCGCGCAGAAGTACATTAACTAAATCCAGCATCTTATATTGCATGCTAAGACCACACGCCCAAAGTGTGGTAGGTAGGCCGAGCATTTATAGCATAACTTCAGCGACATTAATTATTCGAGGCTGGAAGCGCGAACAAACTTGTACGAAGCGCGGCAGAAGAAGAAGGACGACCCCAGGAAGAGAGAAGCGTAGGTGAGAAAGATTTGGACTAGAACGAGAATCGCACGAGTCCGGAGAACGGGAGAAGGGTGTGGAAATTGGAGGCGTGGTGGAGTCCAGAGCTCGAGGGAAGGAAACTGGTAACATCGTGGGACAGCAAGCGAAGACGAGTGGCAACGCGAGGCTGCGAGCGGCAGAAAATCCCCAAGGTTACCTACAGGCGAGCGATGCGGAGCTGTTGAGGTAAAAGAACTGTCAACTTTCATGCGGCGATCAGTTGGGGAAAGAGAATAGCAGTAAATACACGACAATTCGAGTTAAAAGTGGGTGAAAAGTCCAGAATCTGACTTTTATTAAGTAAATTTACTTAAGTAATTCTGACCCCTTTACATATCACAGAAAGCAATTACTTTTAAGTAGCGTGCATGTTACGTTTTATTGTTTTTTCTCTTTAAAGTTCACAGTGTGAGTGTGAAGCCCAAGGCTAGCACCTGTGAACGGGATACCTTAAAACAAGTGTAAAATTCATTTTCAAAGCCGTGCATGAAAAAACTAGAGTAGGAAGAGTAAAATGTTGTAGATGAAAATTCAGAAACAGTAATGAGCAAATTGTGAATTGTAATTGGTGAAAGTGTGTTCAGGCAGTCGAGGTGTCGCCAAATTTTTTTTGTTTTGCCTTGTTTTCTGTTTTTATTCTTCAGTGACCAACTATTTAAAGTGATAAATTAAAATTTATCCTATTATATAATTGTGCCATTGTAATTTTTTATTGAATATATGGTAATTTTATACGTATTTTATCTGATTCATTGTGTCATTAATCCAGCTCAAAGTTATTTTAATGTAAATTGTAAAATTCTTCTAAAAGCTTATGTCGAACAAGATAAACAATTATTTCGTTTCACATCATCGGTTTAAATCGTTTCAATTCAAATTCTAATGTTGTTAAGTGGATATAGAGGGCTTGGCTTCCAAACTCATTATTTTGCATTTATTTGTGCTTTTTTTGTCAAAAAAGTACCTATTAAAAAAGTTTAAAGCATTTGATTAGTTTTTAATATTCAATTAAGCATTACAAATTCGTATAAAAATGAAAAAAAAATATATTTATTATGTTGCCAATTCATTGAAATAATTTTAATATAGTCTTGAAGTGTCATTAATGGCAATTAAAAATTGTAGAATTAATTGTTGTGTAGTATTCCCCATGGTGGAAATATTATTTCCACCATGGTATTCCCATATGTTATAAGTGTACAGAATTTTGATTCCCTTATTTAAATTGAGACTGAAGCCTATCATGTTCTGTAAATAATTGTACAAAATGTATATGTAGTAATGCATTCCTCAAAAAACACTGCTGTAAAACACTTTCTATTTTTTTTTCAATAATTATCACTTTAATTATATTTTCAAATACTATTGTATTAATTTTATTTTTCAGGTAGTTTCTGGCACAGGTGATGGAAATTGGTCATTGAAACAGGTTGCAGGTTCATTGATGCAGTAATTCATGGATATTGTTGCTTTCTTTATTGGTGTTACAAGTTAATGATCGTTGACGGGTATAGGAATGGGTTATGCATAGTACTTGCTATTAATAGAATATTCATTATTTATTTTTGATCCAACTACAGATCTGTATGTTTACCTACACAACCAGACCCGTAAAATGGAAATAATTACATAAAAATTACGCGTTTAGTGATAATTAAATTTCACAATAAATTACAGAAAAAGCCTCAAAAGCCTTTAAATTTTACAGTCTGATTGTTATTACAGTAGATATACATACATCAATAATGCCTGTATTGTTGAATAAAAGAAGTTACATATTGTAGGCTCATTACATATACATTACATTATATACAGTACATAATATAATGTAATGTACATTATATATAATGAATATTCTAAAACAGCATGAACCCAGAAATAAAATATTAGAATTTAACCTTAAAATATTTATTTAGTAAAGTAAAATGTGTAAATTATGTCATAATTCACAATACAATGGAATATATTGATAGAAACTTAATTGCACACAAATGATAATGAAAAATGGATGTACACACATCATTTATGTGTTCAGGTGGATTAAATACACAAGGAGACTAAGAACGTGTTTAGGGACAACAGTAATTATTTGAAAAAAGCTACTTTAAAACTGTTTTACAAATACATACAGGTATAATTAGCAAATTTTATGACTGATCCCAAAGAAAACAAATTTAATTCACATTTATTTAGAAAAATGCCAAGAGATATTTAAATTATTGCTAAATATGAAGCTGATAATTATTTTCGAATGTATTTTTTGTTTATTTCTTTTAACCTTTCATTTTACAAAGTTAATGTTCTTTGTTTTACGTTTATATTAATCTTAGTTACAAAAGGTTCAATTCTATTAGTCCCTTCCTTATTCTTAGGGTTCTTGCATTCACTAGCACAAAATTCATCTATATAAAATTAACACTATATAACAATTATAATGAATTCATAAATAGTTTACATGCTATTAAAATCAAAAAAAGTATACGAAAGAAATCACCAACATAAATCATATTTGTTTTTTTACTTAGTATGTTATTTCAATTTCTGTAATCTAAATGTGCAAACATACACTAAAAATAAAATAAAATTAGTAAAATTTAAAAACTGAAATCAAAATGTATAATTCTGCCCAGCATTGATTTACCTACTGTGTCTGGAATTTGAATCAATCTCATTGCTTAGAAACCTCTTTGCCCATTTGACAATGTATAAGCTCATTATTTATTTATTTATTTTATTTTACGTCAAAAAACAGTTAAAAACTGCGTATGACGTGCTATGGGGAAAAGTGAATTGTGTGCACATTTTCATAATTCTGTGATCCCTACACTAAGTCATATACTACTTAAATTTTGAATTTTTGAAAGGGAGAAAAAAAACAAAAAACTCCCATGTAATAAAATCTATTTTCAAGGATAAATAAGCAATAAATTTTGAATTTTGAAAGGGAGAAAAAAACAAAAAAACTCCCATGTAAAAAATCTATTTTGAAGGGTAAATAAGCAATAAATTTTGAATTTTGCAAGGGAGAAAAAACAACAAAAAAAACTCCCATGTAATAAAATCTATTTTCAAAGATAAATAAGCAATAAATTTTGGCTCCTATTACTTCCTGCCGCGACAACATGGAAACGATAATTTGAATAATTGTATTTCCCACTGAATTCTAGAAGACGTGCACAGAAAATGAAGTTACATTTATGTCCAGAAGCAAAACAAGGGCCATCTCAGCATTTGCTCAATGAATCAGGGAAACTGGACGAAAAACCTGATCGAGATGGGGGTCATTGACCCGGAAGCTGTAGTACAATAGTTGTTACAGGTTGTTTATACTTATTTATACAGTCCAAATGGTAAATAATGCATTATGTAACATTGTTAAAATTAATGTTACTTTTCTTGTGATGCTCAGTATAGTCTCTAATTGTATAGAAACAGTTATGCAGCAGAAACGATTTCACTTGGGATTTAAACTTTTCTATTGAATTTAATCGTTTAATGTCATCTGGCAAAGTGTTGCAAAATAATGTACATATATTGTATGTGAATTTTTGTAATAAGCTGTTGATACTGTCACCCGATGAATATGATTTCTACGTCGAGTGTTATAGTAATAGACTTCGGCATTTTCTGAAAATATATTCCCGCCCTTGAGCAAGTCATTTTTTACAAAAAACACTGATTCGTAAATAAAAAGACACGGTAATGGTAGAATTCCTAGATTAATGAAGAGAGGCTTACATGAATCACGTGGGTGGGATTTGGTTATTATTCGTACAATTCGTTTTTGTAATCTAAACGTCTGGGAGCTATAAGATGTATTTCCCCAGAATATTATGCCATATCTCAGGCGGGAATAACCATTCGCAAAGTATACACAACGAGCAGTATGAAGGCTGACTGAATTTGCAAGAATTCTGAACGCGTAGCATAATGAACTTAATTTTGTGTTCAATTCATTTAAATGGACGTTCCATTTAAGGTTTGACTGAATTGAGAGACCTAAAAATTTTGTTGCCTTAACATCAGTCAATGGTACACCGTTCATTTTCAATGGAGCACAGAATTGTTTATTTGAAATGGAAAACTGCATTAAAACCGTTTTCTTTTCGTTTAATATTAATTTGTTATTTCGGAACCAATTTGAAACATCTGATATTGTACTATTTACGGTTTCTTTATTGCAAAGGATGTTCGTATCATCCGCAAGAGAACCGTTCTTCCGTTTCGAATCGTCGAGGGCATATCGTTTACGTAAAGTAGGAACAGAATAGGGCCTAAAATCGATCCTTGAGGAACTCCACATGCAATGGGCAAAGAGTCGGAAAGGTGCGTACGTAATGTTCCATCATTCCAGTAAGGTATTTCAACTCTGAGATCGTTGTTTAAGGTACGAACATAACCAATCTAGAGCAATACCACGAATTCCATATGAAGGTAATTTGGAAAGTGTCGTGACCGGCCGCACATGATTGAATGTGCCGCCACAGGAGCACGTCAGGGGGGCGTTACCGCCCCTGGCGGCAGCGGCCAGCAACAAGCGCGGGCCAGCGGTGCGCGGCTGAGTGCGGCCGCCACGCCTGAGCGAGCGGGGCGAGATTCGACCCCGCCCCTTTTACACAGCCAGTCGGCGGGCCTACGGCCCGGGGGGGCTATAAAACCTCGACGCGGAGCTGAGGCAGCAGTCAGTGAGTGAGCGAGCGAGCAGCGGTGAAAGTGCGTCGAGACAGTGTTTAAGTGGTGGTTACGGTGAAGTGCGATAGACTACGACAACAGCGCTACGACAACGGACTCTTCTTTCTGGTTACTTGGTGGACTCGGCATACCTTGGTACATCTTCTGGACTTACGACAACACGGCTTCGTCTCTGTACCAATTCTTCAGGATATCCGGCACTATAGCTTTGTACTTGGTTTTTGGCAATAAATTGTTTATTGAACCTTTGTGTTTGTAACTTGGACACTTCAAATTGGCGACGAGGAGAAAACAACGACATGGAGTCCGAACAAATAACAACTTTAATTACGCTGATGCAGCAACAGATGCAGCAACAGCAACAACAGATGCAGCAGCAGCGGCAGCTGGCGGAAGCACAGATACAACAACAGCAGAAGCAGCTCGAGTTGCAACAACAGCAGATGCAGCAGCAACAGCAACAACAGATGCAACAACAGCAGAAGCAGCTCGAGCTACAACAACAGCAGATGCAGCAGCAGCAACAACAGGCTGATAGGCAGATGGCGGCATTGTTGGAGGCGGTCAGTGCCCGCTCCCCTCCACAGTTCCCTGGTTTCCGGCCGGACGCAGAGGAATGGGCCGAGTACATACACAGGTTGGAGCAGCACCTACTGTGTTACAAGGTAGGAGACGCAAAAATGAAAAAGGCGTTCTTTTTGAGCTGCGTAGGTAACAAGGTGACCAACCTAGTGAAAAAACTGTTCCCAGAGAGAGAAATATCGAGTGTCAAATGGGCAGAAATGCTAGAGAAGCTCAACAATTACTTCAACAAAGTGCCTCATGTGGTAGCAGCTAGGTTCAAATTTTTTCAGTGCAGAAAAAGTGAGGGGCAAACACACAGTGAGTGGATTACAGAGCTAGCCGGGCTGGCGCGGCATTGTCAGTTCAAGTGCCCGCCATCAGATAAGGAAGTGTCATACGCGGAGACTTTAATAAGGGACATGGTAGTGCTACACACACCGGAAGAGAAAATTAGGTTTCAAGCCTTACAAAGTGATAACCCTTCATTAGAAGAAATACACAACCTATGTAAGACGTACGAGATGACTTGTGAGACAGCTCGCCAGATCGCAGCAGAATCGCACTTGCACCACATCAAAAACAGTGGGTCGGTACGCAGCGGAAAGACGGCAAAAGAATACGAGACCGACAGTGACTCCAGTGAGTATAGTGACAGTGCCGGGAAAGGTTACCGCAACAAAGGCGGCAACCACTGTGAGTGGAGGCGTAACCCCCGACCCAGCGGCAAACCAGTGTTCAAGAGAGCCAGTGGCAGTGGAAGTGACAGTGACAGTGTGCAAAGAAAGAAGTCGTGTAAAAACTGTGAGAGGTTACATGCAAGAGAGCAATGTAGGTTCAGAAACGCGCAGTGCTTTTGGTGCAAGAAAGTGGGCCACATTAGGGAAGTATGCGGAAAAAAGAGGCACGCGGAGCGGTACAAGAAACAAGAGCAAGACATGGAAATCGATATGATCAGTCAAGTGCTCGATACCAGCAAGCAAGATAAACTAATGGTCAAAATTGAGTTGGGAAAAGTGCCGGTGAGTTTCCTGCTAGATACAGGGGCCGCGGTAACACTCATCAATTTAGAAACCTACCAGCGGTTAGGGGCACCCAGGTGTCAGAGGGTGCAGAAAGGCTTGTACGCTTTCGGCAGGACCCCAATTAAGGTGTTGGGGAAAGTGTCGCTAAGGGCAGCTTACAAGAAGAAGCAGGCTGATATTGAAGTGATCGTGGTGGACCGCTACGACGTGACGAACATTTTGGGCCTCGACTCCTTTGATAAACTCGGGTTTGGAGTAATTGACTCAGTGAACCAGGTCGCGAAGAACGAAGAAACACAGGTCGTCGGGAAGCTAGAACAAGAGTTTCCAGAAGTGTTCTCTCCCGGGCTCGGGGAATGTAAACACTTCCGAGCAAGCATCCAGTTGAAGGAGGGGCACAAGCCACGCTTTTTCAAAGCAAGACCAGTCCCGTGGGCCCTCAGGGAAAAAGTAGCCGAAGAGCTGAGACGGCTGCAGGCGGACGGTGTTATCACTCCAGTATCAACAAGCCAGTGGGCCACGCCGTTGGTCGTGGTAAAGAAAGCCAATGGTTCGATTAGATTGTGCGGTGATTTCAAGAGTACTGTGAACCAACAGGTAGAAGTAGAGCAATATCCAATCCCGAAGCCGGAAGATCTGTTCTATAAATTGTCTGGTGGACGACAATTCTCAAAAATTGACTTACGGGACGCATACCTACAGCTGCCACTCGACCAGGAAGCCAAGGAAGTTTTGGTGATTAACACCCCGTTAGGACTCTTCAGATATAACAGGCTGCCATTCGGCGTGAATTCCGCAGCCGCACTGTTCCAGCGCTGTCTAGAACAGTTGACAGCAGAGCTGAAGGGCTGTTGTAACTACCTGGACGATATCATAGTCACGGGGAGCACGGAAAAGGAACACGAGGAAAACTTGAAGAGTTTATTTAAGGTGCTCCAGGACAATGGTTTGAGGGTGAACAAGGTCAAGTGTGAATTCTTTAAGGACCAGGTAGTGTTCTTGGGGCACGTGCTGGATAGCACCGGCATTTCACCCACTAGCCAGCACGTAGAAGCCATCCTACGACTGCCACCGCCAGCAGACGTGAAGCAGCTGCAAGCATTATTGGGAAAAGTGAACTATTATAACAAGTTCATTAGGAATTTTTCTACTATCGCAGCTCCACTAAACAAGCTGAGGAAGAAAGGAGTGAAATTCGTATGGTCCCAAGACTGCGAAAGAGCTCTGAGCCGGTTGAAGGAAGAACTAGTCAAAACAGTTAAGTTAAATCATTTTGTGCCGGGTAGGCTCACCACGGTAGCAGCGGACGCCTCTGAGTATGGTCTTGGGGCGGTGTTATCGCAGAAGGACAGCAATGGGGTGGAGAGGCCTATTGCGTTTGCGTCAAAATCCCTCAACAAACATCAAAGAAATTATTCGCAAATTGAAAAGGAGGCGTTAGGAATAATCTTCGCGGTGAGAAAGTTCAACGATTATTTATATGGCAGTAAATTCCATATAATTACTGACCACAAGCCGCTAGTGCAACTATTTCACCCTGGAAAACGGATCCCGGAGAGCACAGCGAAGAAACTGCAAAGATGGGCGCTATTCTTGTCAGACTACAATTACCAGATCCACTTCAGAAGCACAACGCAGCACGCCAATGCGGACGCTTTATCCAGGTTGCCAGGAGGTCCGGACCTGGAGTTCGACAAGCTGGAGGAAGAGTGCCTCCAGATTGATACGGAAGAATGCCTGGTATTGTCGGAGTTCCCATTGGGAGCCAGAAGAATCGCGCAGGAGACGGATAAAGATCCAGAGCTGCGGGCAGTGAGGAATTATGTTAGGGAAGGCTGGCCACTTAGGTGCTTGAGGAGCAATGCATCCTGGTATAACAAGAAAGACAGGTTGACTTGCAAGGCAGGAGTGTTGCTCTTAGCCGGAGAGGAATTTACGAGAGTCGTCATCCCGAAGGTACTAAGGAAGACCGTACTGGACCTCCTCCATGAGGGACATTGGGGGGTGGTCCGCACGAAGCAGCTGGCGCGTCGTCACTGCTTCTGGGAGGGGATGAACTCGGACATCGTACAGTTGCTCAAGAGATGTGAGGCCTGCCAGTTAAATCAGAGCGCACCTAGGAAGGATTTGGTTCCCTGGCCTGAGCCTAGTGAGCCGTGGGAACGGGTACACATAGACTTCGCGGGCCCATTTTGGGACAAGATGTGGTTGGTCGTAGTAGACGCCAAGTCTAATTACCCATACGTAGTGGAAATGGCTAACACCACGTCGACTCAGACCATCAATGCGCTAGAGAGAATTTTTGTGACCGAGGGGCTACCGGTCACGTTGGTGTCAGACAACGGAACCCAATTCACATCCCAAGAGTTCGCGAATTTCTGCGCGAGCAATGGGATCCAGCATGTCTGTGCACCGCCGTTTCACCCGCAATCGAATGGGGAAGCGGAGAGGTTCGTGAGAACGTTCAAGACAGCCATGTCGAAAGCGCGCGCAGCAGGTACGCACAGGTCCAGAGCGCTGCTGCGGGTCTTGGTCACCTTCCGCACCTTGCCAGGCGCGGACGGCAGGAGCCCTGCCGAGGTACTTCACGGGAGACAACCGAGAACGTTGTTGTCACTGCTAAGCCCGGTGGATCCTTACAGGTCGGTGGGAACGCAACCAAGATTCCAGGTGGGTGATATGGTATATTGTACCTCTTTTAAAAAATGCCCAGCTTGGCTCCCGGGCATAGTAACGGCAGCAAAAGGGAACAGGACATACCTAGTCCGCACAGAGGGTAGGGTAGTGACACGCCACCAGGGGCAGTTGAGACCCCGGGTGAACCCCAGCAGGGTGGATTCACTCCCCAAGGTATCACAACAGGAGTTCTATAAAAAAGTGATGAGGGAAACCATTTACATCCCGCAGGAGACAGCCGCCGCAGGGACCAGCGGCCAGGACACAGCAGAACCCCCACCAGAGGAGGTCAGCGAGCCAGGAGGAGAAGGCGCAGTGGAGACACCCAGGGCGCAGTTGCGCCCCCGGAGGAGCACCAGGAGGGTGCGTTTTGCGCCGTATACGACGCAATTGGGCGCGGAGGGTGTCGTGACCGGCCGCACATGATTGAATGTGCCGCCACAGGAGCACGTCAGGGGGGCGTTACCGCCCCTGGCGGCAGCGGCCAGCAACAAGCGCGGGCCAGCGGTGCGCGGCTGAGTGCGGCCGCCACGCCTGAGCGAGCGGGGCGAGATTCGACCCCGCCCCTTTTACACAGCCAGTCGGCGGGCCTACGGCCCGGGGGGGCTATAAAACCTCGACGCGGAGCTGAGGCAGCAGTCAGTGAGTGAGCGAGCGAGCAGCGGTGAAAGTGCGTCGAGACAGTGTTTAAGTGGTGGTTACGGTGAAGTGCGATAGACTACGACAACAGCGCTACGACAACGGACTCTTCTTTCTGGTTACTTGGTGGACTCGGCATACCTTGGTACATCTTCTGGACTTACGACAACACGGCTTCGTCTCTGTACCAATTCTTCAGGATATCCGGCACTATAGCTTTGTACTTGGTTTTTGGCAATAAATTGTTTATTGAACCTTTGTGTTTGTAACTTGGACACTTCAGAAAGTAAAATGTCATGATCAATTATTGACCTGCATTTACAAATCCTACACTCCAAACATGTTCATGTCATAGCTGAACTATTGTTATCACCTGAATGCTACAATATAAAAATTGTAGAGAAGAATGTGCACTCAATAACAGCGAATAAATGTAGTGAGAGGTCAGGATAAATCATAGTTTTAGTATTGTGTTAGGTGGGAGAAGACGCATCACTTTAGTATGGGACAAAATGATTGACCTTCATTTTATTGGATGAGTCTCATCTTCATCATTCTCAAATTCTTACAATTACTAATAACATGAATACTGAGACAATAAGTAAAACACGTATGTGAAGAGCATTTACTAAAGTTAACGTAAACTTATTTACGGACTACTTGCTGAAAAAATCATGGGAGGCAGTTTATAACGCTATTGATACAAATGAAAAATATAATTTATTTTTTGAAAGCTTTCATTTCTCTTTAACGCGTGCTTTCCTCTTAAAAAGAGAAAGTGAAACATTTCACGAAAAAGCAATACTTGGATCACACAAGGAATTAGAACATCGTGTAAAAATTAACGTACGCTCTACTTTATTTCTAAACATCATAACGTATCACTCGGTTTCCACGTCTACTTCCGAGAATATAAAGGAATTTTAAGGAAAATAATAGTTCAGGAAAAAATAGTGAAAAATAATGAGGATATTTTGAACCCTAGAAACAAAACTAAAGCTATGTGGAACATCGTAAAAAGTACAACCACGTCATCACGACATTTCGTAGAGAATGTTGTTTTAAAGGATAATGAAAGAGAAACAAGTAATCCAGAAAAAGTTGCTTATATCTTCAACCAACACTCTTCTAGAATTGCGGTTGATCTCACGAAGGGACTAAAACCACAAAATTCAACATCATATGCTTCCCAAAAAAAATTTGTTTATTTACGAAACTTCTAACGAAATTCTCAGATTAGTGAGTAAACTAAAAAATAAATATTCATCTGGTTTAGATGAATTTATGGATTGTTTATTAAAAACGTGTGCACCTGCCATTATACACCCATTAACTCACATTTTCAATGCTTCCTTGTGAACAAGAATATTTCCAGGTATTTTCAAAACAGCAAAAATTAAGCTGCTTTTTAAAAAAGGGAACAAAAATGAAATTCAAAATTACCGGCCAAATTCTCTTTTGTCAATTTTCTCAAAAATATTAGAGAGGCTTTTCTATACGCGAATGGAAACTTTTCTCAGGAAAAACGAAGCGTTTTCAGATTCCCAACACGGTTTTAGAAAAATCAAACTCTACAGAAACTGCCATTTTTTCTTTCCCTAAAGATGATGCTTCATCAATGATCCAAAATGAAGAAGCCTTTTCGATATTTTTAGATCTTTCGAAAGCTTTTGACGTTATTAACCATAACATCTTGCTCTCAAAATTACCTTCTTATGGAATTCGTGGTATTGCCCTAGATTGGATAACCTCGTACCTTAAACATCGATCTCAAAGAGTAGATATACCGTACTGGCACGAAAGGACATTATTTACTTATCTTTCCAATTCTTTGCCAATTGAACATGGGGTCCCACAAGATTTGATCTTAGGTTCTATCCATTTTCTGTTGTACGTAAACGATATGCCCTCATCTATTAAAAATGGAAGAACAGTTCGGTTTGCACGAATGTTCTTTGCACGAATGATGACACGAATGTTCTTTGCAAAAAAGAAACAATAAATACTACAATTTCAGAAGTTTCAAATTGGTTTTGTAATAACAAATGAATAGTTAACGAAGGAAAAACTGTCTCAATGCAATTTTGCGTTTCAAATCGGCAATCGTATGCTCCACTGAAAATAATCAATATGCAATTAGCTGAATTTCTGGGTCTCTCAATTCAGTTAAACCTCAAATCGAATGAACATATAACAGAATTAAACACTAAATTAAGCTCATTATGTTACGCATTCAGAATTCTTTCAAATTCTGTCAGCATTCATGCAGCTCGTTGCGTGTATTTTGCAAATGTACATTCCCACCTGAGATAATACTCGAGGGAAGTTCATCCTTTAGTGCCCAGACATTTAGATTGCAAAAGAAAATTATCCGAATAATGAAAAAATGCCGTCAACGTGATTGCTGCAAGGCTCTTTTCATTGACAAATAAAAGTATCCAAAGTTTTTTATGACAATCATTTATTTCAACAATTACACAACGTTTCGTAACTCATTTTGTTACATCATCAGGTGCTGACCATAGTGAAGGGAACGCTATTCCATTGAATCACCTGTTTCAATGACCAATTTCCATGACTTTCTGTGATCAATTGCCATCACCTGTGCCAAAAACTACCTGAAAAATAAAATTAATACAATAGTATTTGAAAATATAATTAAAGTAATAATTGTTGAAAAATAAAAAAATAGAAAATAGTAAGTGTATTACAGCTTTTTTTAAAGGAATGCATTATTATTTTGTTCAATTATTTACAGAACACGATAGTCTTTAGTCTCAATTTAACTATGGTAATTAAAGTTCTGTGCCGACCTGGATGGCCGAGGTGGCTAAGAGCGAGTACCGACTCAGAGCTTCGGTCCGAAGGGTCGCGCGTTCGAGTCCCGCCTTGGGCATGGCTGTTTGTCCCTTGACTTTGTGTGTGTTGTCGCGGAGGGCCTCGCGTTCTGCTGACCCCAGATCAGAGGAGCCCGCAAGAGTGTTTGTCTAGTGTTTGGTCGAATATGCGTCCCTTCGGGACGTAAAGGGCAACCGGCTGTCGGCTGGATAAAAGCCCTAGGAAAAAAAAATTAAAATTCTGTACACTTAGAACATATACACCACAATTAATTCTACAATTTCTAATTGCCATTAATGACACTTTAAGACTATATTAAAATTATTTCAATGAATTGACATTGTAAATATTATTTTTTTTGTATTTTAATACGAATTTGCAATGCATAAGTGAGTATTAAAAACTAATCAATGACTTGAATTTTTTTAATAAGTACTTTTTTGACAATTAAAAAAAGCACGAATGAATGCAATATAATGCGTTTGAAAGCCAAGCTCTCTATAACCTCTTAAAAACTTTAGAATTTGAATTAAAAGATTTAAACCGATGATGTAAAACGAAATAATTATTTATCTTGTTCGACATAAGCTTTTAGAGGAATTTTACAATTTAGATTGAAATAACTTTGAGCTGGATTAATGGCCAAGTTTTGTATGTTATGTCCAATAGCAATGCACATAAACTAATATATGCCTTTTTATTATTACAACACATGATAGAAATATATACATACCTTAAAGTTACAATTCCATTCCACCATTCTCTGAGAATCTTGGTTGACAATTTTTGCTTGATTAGAAATAGGCGGTGTAAATGTAGGTATCATTTAATTTTTCTTTCGAACTTCATTCGCCCGTTTACTCCCAATGAAATAAGACTTTCACTTCAAAGAGGTAATTTATACTCTGTAGTCTGGCGCCTATTAGAGGATTTCCACCGGTATCCTTTAGATGATAATTCACACTAATGCGGCACGATAGGTTTCAATACGGTACATACCTGTGAGCTCTAGTAAGTTCAGCGATTTGCTTCGCTAACGACGTATTCCTCTACAATAACATATTGAAAACGTTCAGAACGATGCACTTTACGCCATTTCGAAGAAATTTTCCTGAAGGGCCAGTCACTCTCTTAGACCTTCCAAATCGAACTGAATAGCATGTCCTGAGCATGTCCTCGCAGGCCGATCGGCGGCACGGCGCCGCGGTCCAACGAGCCGCGTCCCACGCTTTGCTTCTAACCCTCGTCAATCCACGGCTGAAATATCAGGTTCTTATCGCCCAGCAACACGCATGCAGTTCACACTGGTCTCCTTTGTTTGCAGTAGTTTTGATGCAAGGTTAATTTAACATCCGACGGCTCAAATTAATTCTTATGTAGTGAACCTACACTTTTACTTCTGTAAATCAGGATTTTTGTTAGGATGAGCGGATAACAATGCCTTGCGGTCAGGTTGCAGCAAGCTTTGGCGCGCGCGTACAACTTCCTGCCCCCCCCACCCACCCACACTTCCAAGAGCCCACCGATTGCCTGGGACTGGTAACTGATAAATATATAACGTAATTAGTCTGCCTTTCGACATTTAAATTTACATGTGTAACAACGCGGACGAAAATAATATAATTATTAAAGTTTGTCTCAAACTTCGTTCTCGTTTTGAGCAAGACTGACATATGTTTTCTTTGCTTGATAAAGTCATAATTATTGCATCATGTTTCTATAATATAATTGAAATAATGTGATATGTGTGTGTGTTTTTAACAGATTTTGAATGTTATTAATTGTATATTTTCAATACGTAATTAATCTGACAAGGTACCTGGCTGCTGTGTTCAACTACTGTTCTGCAACATGATTAGGCTTGATGAGGCCGACAGGTCCGCCTATGAAGGAACATCACCCTCTCAGAAATCACAGGCCGGTTGGTCCAGCAATGTTGACTTTTATCTTAGATGCTGTCGTAACCAGGAAAGGGAGTAAAGCAACAAGATCTCCGTTTCGCGTAGGAAGGTTTTGTGTAACTATTGAAACCTTGTTGCGATTTATGGTATCCTTTTTTTCAGTGCACGGAATGCACTTGGAGTCATATCTCCGACGTACGGGATGTGCACAAGAGTTAGCCACGATATCAATTTTTGGGTACAAATTGTGTACTTTGGTCCAAATGAATGTACGCTTGAGTGCGAACTGGAACGTCCTTGATGTGTTCACGAAGGAACCGAAAGGGCGCGTTCACGATATGCACAATGACGTAACCGTTGCGAAACCAGTGGAAACCAACTTCCCTTGGAAAAAGTTGTTGTGGAAAACTTGGAAGATTCTCTCTGAAATTGTCATTAGCTGAACCCATGTGAAAAGTTTGCGTCATTTGAATTCAACTAATTATGTATTAGTCTGTGATGGATTACTTCACTAGGTGATAACTTCATTGACTCAACCCAACTAATCTACGTGAGTGTTCTCAAACAGCAAAGGAGTGCTTACTGACCTTTCATTTGCAACTTGAACATGTATGTTTCCCATTCGGTTTGGTAACGACATCTCACCCACTGCCACTGCCAGTGGTTGAGTCATTCTTCATTCTGCTAATTGTATTTGTGAATGTATATGCATATATTTCGCCGAATGGGAGCATCTAGAGCTCAAAGAAGAACACAGTCATACACCATTCCTTTGTTGATTAGTTGTATGGCAAAATGGAACTCCAACATAAAACTATTGAGATTTATATATTACATATGAAATTGCCGCGTAATACTCTTTGTCTGCCAAAAATTTAACACAGGGTTTTACGTATAACTTTTGGACAAAATCTCGCATAGGACTATGGTTTCAAGTCTTTCATTTAAACTTTCAGGCTCTTATTTACGTAATGGTAATGACTAATGCTGGTGCATGTATTAATAAAAAATTTGAATTCTCAGCTCCATTTATTTGAGAACTGAACTTTGTATTGATTTTAAATTACTAACATAAACTATACGGGTTTTAATGTTTTACGTTAATACATAAATTGATGATTATCACTAGGAACGGAATTTATTGTATGAAAAAACGCAAAGTATGTACATATGTACTAATTTTTTCAAAACATTTAAGAAAAAATAAAAAATATGTAAAATAAAATTTCATTATTGTTTTAAAAATTGTTTTCTACAAGCATTTTCGGACCATAAAACGTCAGGTTCTATCTCTACTGAAGTAATTGTACACTAGACTTCACCATATAAAAGAATTTTATTCGAAATATAAAATACGTTCACAGTATATAATACAATGTTTAAGAGGAGCTGGTGTGTAAGTGAATAGTAGTACCGTATACCGAGTGATGAATGTAGTGATGAAGGTGGGGTGGGGGTGGGGGGGTTAAATGTATGTACCTCACCCTCCAAATTGAGCAACACGACAATTTTCTGTAAAAATATTTATTAGTTTTTGACCAAGTAACGAATTTGCTATTTGAAACATGAGCAAACACGTGGTTGAAATTACTTTCGTTCATAAAAATCCGCTCATCCTTGACTTGCAAGTACGCAGTAATGGGGGGGGGGGAGTTTGAGAAATCATGGCAGAGATATGGTGGTAATAAAAGCATTACAATTTGATTTGTAAGAAAGGTGATTCCATAACAAATATTGCAAACGCGCGTCTGGAATGTTCCGTTTCGAGGTATAAAGATGTTAAAATGTAGCAAAATATGTAAGAAATATGTCGTAATTGGTAAAATATGTAAAAAATATGTAATTATATCAAAATATGTAAAATAAAATTAGTTCTAATTCATCCAGAACGTCTTGTAAATTCTGGAAAATATAATTGAATATATGTATCTAGTTCCTGTAAAAACATGTATTTACATGAAAATCCGTTCCCTAATTATCACCAACCTTTGTCGATTATTATGTATTTTTTGTTTAATGAAAATGTTATTTCTGTGTAATATTTTTTATAATAAAAAATAAATAACAAACATTAATATTAACATTACTTTAAAGGAATTTGATAAAGAAAATAATTCTTTATCATTTATTAATTCACAATTCTTGGTGCTTTTTTATAACTATATTAACAGCTATTCTTCAGAGAACATTAAATATATAAATAAGGAGACTTGAGAAAACTGGAGACTCTCAAGAAGGCTTAATGTTCATGTGCGAAGCACTGCCCATCCCAATATATGATTTATTTATTTATTTATTGTAACTTGAAATGAAACTTTTAATGGGAACTGTTGTTTGTTAAATTGAAATTGAAATCAATAGGTAGGCCTATAATGGGAATTCTAGGTATTAATACTGTAATGATTTGTGAGACTAGCCCGCAAGAATGCGTGGGACAAGGAACTTCTACATAAGCAAAGAGGAGCCAATAATTAAAGAAACAATAGACGACAGCGCCGCGTAATAATAATTATTAGGAAAGTAATAGAAAACAAAGGGGGGGCAATAGGCATTGTGAACAGTGAATAGAACCCAAATTTAGGAACATTTTGAACCAAGAATCACGTTATTCGAGCCACGGGTTCTGTAAATATTATAAATGGTATAAATTGCATGCATGACGGCGGAGTTGAAGACATGGTGACCATTGTTGTACCTCTGAAAGTATATAATAAAACGAGTTTTATTGAATATCCAGTGAATGCCTGGGTGGATTTTGGCCAAACTTACAGAAATTATAGGGAAAAATATTTAGATCAGGGCAAAATTAGTTACGGCGCGGGGGGGAATTTATGTAAGGCTTTAATAAATCAGTATCCAGTTCCATAGCATAGCGAGCTAAGAAAGAATTAAAAGAGCGACCGAAGATGTAAGTGACGTCATCACGAGTGGGGAAGACGGAAAATAAAGGGTTTTTGGAAAAAGGAAAACGGGAAAAGGGAATTCGGTAATGTGATAATTACAAACCAAAAGTTAATAAAACTATGAAAGAGAGAGTAAGACGCAAGATGCCCCAAAACAGTGAAAAATGTAAACATTTTCGAACATTTATTATGGTGATGGGCATATGTTTGGAAAAAAGACAGTCACTTGGATTGTGTAGACCAACAATGCAAACTGGGTTACAGACAGAAAGAGTTCGGACGTGAGGATGATCGCACGCGTTTTTATGTTGTGTTAAGTTTTTGAAAATGTTTTGCGGAAGTGTCGTGTAAAACGTTATTAAGTTATTTTGGTTGCATAAAAACAATTGTTGAGACTGAGTGTATCGAAAATTTATTTAAATTCATTTAGAAATTCACGAAAAAAAATCCGCATAGACAAAATTTACGCAAATTAGGTGTCAGGAAATAGGAGCGTCGCGAAAGATATACATATCGCGAGATATAGAAATAACATTCAGGGAAGACGCGATTAAGACAAAAAACAATAATTGTGGATGCATTGGCAAACTTTAAACGGAGGAGTGCATCGAGGATCTGGTGGCAGCTGAGGGACTGCGTGCGTAAATAATGCACGTGACAGCTACCAGCGACGGGCGCTGACGGAAGGTGACATCGCTGCAAAAAAGGGAAGTGGCACGAATTGTGCAATAACTGTATTGTTTTTTTTCTGATCTGTTTACGCTCCATTCAAAAGAAAGAAAAGAAGTTCTGTCGAAGACCAAGTTATGCTATTAGGCTAAGGATAATAAGGAAGGTCACGACAGAATGCGCATTCTGATGGATGGATGAGATTTTTCTTTGTATTGTAATTTCAGTGTGTATGTTTATTTTTTTCTGTGTGTTTATATATTCGTATTGTTATGTTTCGTAAGTCGGAGGGGCAGATTGTGTTAATGAAAAGGGATATCAGCGAAAAAAAATCCTAAATTAAATGCATGAGCATCCCAATGGCTCATAATTGCCGTGATTCCATGTCTTTTTATTCTGTAGTGGTATGAATGTTGACCCAGGCACGAACGAAACGGACCCTTTCTTCAACTCCGTATGGAGTGAGCGCGCGGACTACGACACGGTAAGAAATAAACAATAGTACGAGCTATAGGTCTTTCCACGTAAGAAAAGACCCTAAAAATTCAAGATGGCGGAGTTTCGGCACTGCCAACCTCATCGAAATAAAACGCGAAAGCGCCGACGCGACTTGTTTAAATGTACGTAGTGGCCTTCAAAAATCTAGATATGCTGAAATGATTTGTTAATGTTGTTTTAAGACTTATAAATCGCAACAGGCATATGGTAAAATAATTTAATTTATAATTTATATATGAAATTTGTTCTTATTAATTATAATATTAAATATAATACTTTTAATTAAATTACTTATAAATTTAAAAATATTTGAACTCTCAGAATGAATAAAATCTTATTGAAACTGAAGAATAAATTAAATAGTAGAATGTTATTTTATAATATATTGGAAAAAAAGGTATATATAATGGGAAAAAAGGTATAAACGGAATTTATAGAATAAAGATGAAATGAAATGCAAGACTCAAAATAATTTTAATTTTCAAACAGTACACAATGAAGTGAAATAAAACTATTCTTTACTGAACTAGAAATATTTGTATAATAATGGTTTTATGCACGTAATATCGACACATGACCACGATCAAAGCATATCTAAGGAATGAACAAATCTACTGTATGAAAACGACAATGTTTGAAATTTCATGAAAATTGAATTGATCAGATATATGATTTGATATAATGTGAAGGTTCAGTAAAGAATAAACTGATGCACCATGGGTGGTCAATTTTAATGACAAATTGCAAGGAGCAGTCATTAAAATTTCTTGAAAACCGAAGATCCACAGCAATTTATTTTCACAAAAATTATTGAATTTTTACAACAATTTTAAAGCCTAATGTCCCTGGGCTTACTAACATTACAAAACATCCCGGCATTTACCTTAAGCGATCGGGGAAAACAAAGCAGTAAGTATGCTACCATATATATAAAAAAAATTGAATAAGAAAGTGAATTAATCCTCAATTGGATTGTGAAAATATTATCATTAAAAATCAACATTAAGAAATTTGGCTGACTTTACAAATTAATAAACTACTTGAAAATTTTACATATATTGTTAGCATACCCATCCTCCCGATCAGGATGACGACTGAGGGCCGATTTCTAGCATGCATACAGAAACATAAGTCAAAATAATGGAGACATTTACAATACATAAAATAATATACATAAAAAATTCCATATTTAGAAAAGGAATAATCTGGTAAACACAGCAACCCTGCAACATAGAACAATCAATGCAGTATCTATTGTCCAATCATGATAAATTCAATAAACAGACCTGTTATTGTTGTAAGATCAAAAATTATTCCTAGGAAATTATGTTCTTGCAATGAAAAACAAAAAAATTAAAAAAGGAATTATCACATTTAAATAAAAAAATTGCTTCTTAACTCATATATTACTTCAAACTCCTGCAACATATGAAAAACAAAATTGTCCAGAAGAAAAGTTGGCCAAGAATTTTTGCTTCACATTACAGTATTCAATATAATATGTAACCAAAAAAATTTACCTACAAAACCAATAAAATTTACAAACATAAATAGAAAATCATTGAAAAATAACTTAAAATGAAATGTTAATAACCAAAAAGTAATATAGCGCATCAGTAGTAAACATTAAATTTTACTCTATATCATGCCAAATAATATCATGAAATAAATACTTACTAATTTCACTTAACAACTGATTACCATTTGAACAAAACATCTAAATAAAATGATGTATGTTCTGAACTCCATTATTGCATATCTGAAACATTTATAAATGTAATGTATGTTTCACACATATGTCAAATCTTTGAAGTGCATTCATTTATATCACTTAGCATCCGTACTTAAACTGAACACAAACTCAGAGGCATTGGCAGTAATTATTAATTGTATTACAGGGATAATGTAAAGGAAATTGATTAACTGTTAATTCATTGGGGTTAATTAATGTTAATGAAATGGTGCTCTTAACTAGTGTCTTTGGTTGAATTAAGAAGGCAGGAGTTCACTCAGGATCTCACACTCATATTAAAACTATTAATGCACACTCACTTCTTTCACATTGCAACTGTTCTCAGACCAAACCGAGTGACTGAAGCACTGGCAGGAAAAATTGACTGTAATTTAAAAATATTAATTTACAACCTGCAATAATCACACACCTATAATCAAGTAATTCAAGCAATACCTTTTCTGGGGCACAGTGTAACCAACTTTTTTCTTAAACTTGACTTGGTGGTTGCTTTACGGAGGCAGGAGTTTTATAATTTGAGACACATCTGAAATATTAAGTTACATATTTTACAAAATTATTACTTTTATTCCAAACGCTTTAATGCTCACTCACTGTTTTCACTTTTGCAACCCTAGTTGATCCAAACGCACAACTGAAGCACAGGCAGAAACAATTGACTGTAATGTAATAATATTAATGTAACAACTTGCAATAACCACAATTCCATAATCGAGTAAATTCAAGCTATACCTTTTCCGGAGCACAGTGTAACCAAATTTGTTCTTAAACTTGACTTGGTGGTCGCTTTACGGAGGCAGGAGTTTTATAATTTGAGACACATCTGAAATATTGAGTTACATATTTTACAAGATTATCACATTTATTCCAAACGCTTTAATGCTTACTCGCTGTTTTCACTTTTGCAATCCTACTCCATCCAAACACACAACTGAAGCACGGGCAGGAACAATTGACTGAAAATTGGGAGAATGTGTTAATGAAATGAAATTTTCTTCAATTCTCAATGGAGTATTTTCCAGTTCTTACCTGTTCTGTTGCACAGAGGGTCCCAACATGTTCTCTTACAACTGTGGGTGGTTGTATTAATATGTCAGATGTTTCTTGAGATGAAGTTGTGGAATCTCTAATATTTTTTTCAATTTTTTCAATTTTTTCACATTGAAGATGTTCCTGGGATTGGCTCAAATGGAATTGTGTCTCCTTCCTCTCCTGTGCCTTCTTCAGCTGTGCCAGTTCCACTAGCACTGCTCAAATTTACTACTATTTCTTCATAATCTTCTTCCACTGCCTCTTTTTCATAATACTCTTCAATAATTTTTTCTGCATGCTCCACTGAATTCTTCCACATTTCTGGTGTGACCCTGTTAATGCCATAACATAATTTTCTAGTTTCTTGTTTTACTAATTTTGAAAAAAATTATAATCATAACTGTTATCATATATTTACCATTTTTCTATAATGGTGTATTGAAAACTTTACCTGATTTATTGCCTCATTGCACACAGCTTTAGTTCTCTCCATTCCTTGCCCAGGCCTTTCACGTACAGTTTTGTGGTAGTACCCTTTTTAAATGCCCCACACATGTTCAATAGGATTGAATTTGCAATGATATGGTGGCAGCCTCAAAACTGTGTGCCCTTCTGCAGCCAGCATGTCATCAACTACATACCCTTACCAATACATTGCTGAGGTCAGTTATTTATTAGATTTATATATCATTTATTTATCACAAGTGTAGACGCATATATTTGTACATATTTAAAGTATATATTTTAATATTTAATTACAATGATGCAACAGAACAAGATAATATGATGCAAAATATTAATGAAATGTAGTCTTTAACGCACTGATATGTATCTCGTGGTACCTTTTTATCCTTTCACAATGTTGGCTCGCCAGGGCAACATGTGAGATTTTATTTGCAGCTTCTGGCACTCGCACTCCTCGCTGGTTCAGCCATTCCTAAAAATAATTTTCTTTGGTTACATTACTTATTTCATTAAGCACAATAGTTTCATTTCATTTCTGATACTTACAATCAGTTGATCCTTTCGCCACTTTGTTGTTGGATGCCTCTCTACCTGCCTTGAACGGTATGAAGCATTATCCATGACAATGATGCAAGGTCTTAAATTGCGAATGCAAGGAATCAGTTGTTTCTTAACCCAGGATTCAAAAGTAGAACTGTTCATTGCTCCGTGATAATCTTGCCCCCTTTTTAGGTCAGTAGCATATATCAGACCAGCACCTACAAAATGTCATGCTTTGTACACATGCCTCAGTTTGTACATAATGCCATTAAAACTGAAAACATTTGTACCTGGTACAAAATCTTCTCTTGTTCCTACATGAACCACAACTAACCTCCTTCCCTCTGGTGGTCTTTTAATTACTCTTTTACTGGTGCCTTTAATGGTAGTTGCCACTAATAAGTAGTTGAACCTAATGAAAATGATATTTTTGTCTCATAATTTTTACAAATAAGTAATATACATTTAATATATATATTTTCAGTAATATACATTATCAAAGGGCTCTTTTACCATTCATATAGATCCATGTCTCATCAAGGTACACTACAGTCTTTGGTTTTTGACTTCTCTTATTTTTCATATAGTCTGCCACAAAATATAACCTCTTTACAATTATTTAATTTGACTCACAAATACGAATATTTGGGTCTCCTTTCCTCCATGCTAAACAATTTCCTTAATAATTCAGTACAATGTTGTGCATGACCCTCTGAATGAAAAAAATATAATTTTCCTTCACGTACTGCCAAACATCTGTAAGTGAGAGCCTTCTGCCTGTTGCAAATGAATAGGTCTTTACAAAGTCTTCAAAAAGTGAGCCACATACTTCATCATTACTCTAAATATAAAATATCTTACCATTATCAGCTTCCTGGTAAATATATCTGCTAATAGCTTCTCTTGCAAATCCATCAGCTGAATCTCTCACGGTCGTGAACGCTACCTCTCCTTTCTTGTAATAGATTTTCCTGCCTTATAATCCCTAATAACGTTTGCCAGAGTTGTGTAAGCTCTGTAATATATGAATATATTTCAATAAAATAATTATGATTCACACACACATGTTCATTGTGAAGACGTTCTTGAGGCATGCAATAAAGTTAATAATTATTGTGACATTGATGGCTTACCCCCACAATTACAGCTACCTTTGCAATGACACTGCTCTCAGGAAGTTTCACTTTACGAGAATTTTTCTCGCTCTTGTACTTATAAACATTAAGAAGGACCTGCCTTTCACCACTCGATAAAATCCACTTCCCCTTCTGCTTCACTGGAGAGTTATTTCTGGAATTACCTGACATTTCTAAAAATGTCAAGCCCAGCGCACAATAAGATTTTCCTTAGGAAACAATTCGCGCACTGGAATCGCAAAAAAAATGGCTTTTTTAGCACGCAAGTGCGGGATGCGGCTCACTCGCATAAGCTCACAATCTCCACACGTTTTGCTGGTTGAAACCGTTGAAGTTGGCACAAATTCATTTCGCTCGCATGCATGCCAGTCTCCAGCCAAAAAAATGTCCCTGGCAGCTGTACTTCCATTACGGGGGGAATTTACGTTGGGGTTGGCACCTACTTTCTCCAACTTAAATGGTAATCAAAAGTCCCTAAGTCAATGTAGTATGTATGGCGGGTGGTTTACGGGAGGTTGGTATTGCCAAGCTCTCTGGGTCACATCTTACGTGGAATAAATCTTACAGAGGTACGGGCAATCGCTAATGTGGCACCCAATTATAATTCAGGGCTAGGGCAGGGCAAGATAGTGCGCGTGACGAGGAAAAGATTACAATCGTCGTGAGATTTTGTAAGAGAATATTACCGTGGCGCACTAGCGTGGGCCATCGTGTTTGATTAGAAGTAGTATATTATTACATTGGCGCCGCGACGTGAGGCGTCGCGGTATCAAAGGAGGGCGGAGAGAGAGAGAGAGAGAACAGATATACCGCTGGAGATTGCTGTTTTCACAACCAGTTAGTATTTCACATTCAACAAAATTTTTTTAGTTCCTTCACTTTTAGTCACGTACCGTTGCACAACCCTGGCGCCAAGATTTCTTAGTTAAAGAACAGGACTCCTACCTTGACTTACAGCTTATTGAATGGCACTCAGAAGTTTCAATGAAATTCAAAAATTCAATAGTAGCGTGCATACATTAAACACTATGAAGAATATGTACCTTATTGAAAAAAAAATGTTTTAATTTATCAGGCAAATATGTGCATGATCTTTAAATTTACATGATCCACATACTCATTTGTTGGAGGAAATTGCTGATTAGGAAAACATTTTAATCACACTGTCTACATTTTTCTCAATTGTACAAAAATCATGAGCAAAAGAGACATTTCTGCTTCACTGTCAATTTGCACATTTTCCTTTTCCAACATTTTATAAATAAATAGAAAATTTACCTCACACTTAAGCTTTATATACTCCCATTTTTTGCTTCAATTGCAATGTCTTCACGTCTCAAGAGGGAATATTTCTTATAAGGTATTTATGTACTTCTGGCAACAAATATTTGCTGGTGCTTCTATCAAAATATGAACACATCTTAGTTTAGAACAACATGAACAGGGAAGTGACTTCATTTATGCTTTGTGTACTTCTGATGAGAAATAATAGTTCACCCTTCTATCAAAATTATTATTAATATGTCAACAATGGTGCACAAACACTGAATAACGCATTCACTCAGGTGATATTACGAGTTAATAAACATCTGTTCTTCTATTCTTTTTATCCTAGAATACAGGAAAAAATAAAGAGAATTTTAAAACATCTTATTTAATATCTTAATTAACTGATTACTACTACTTACAATTAACTTAACTGACTTGCATTTATACAAACAATTTTAAATACACAATAACATTGATTCAATTTAATATTGATAATAAACCTTTAACTATAAAATGCTTATGCAATTCTTGATGCTTATGAGAAACCAATAAAAAAATGAACGTCATTATTGTTGAAATAAACACATTCAATGATTAACTGTTGATTAATTTAATGAAATAAAAAAAATCCCAAGCTGTTGTAAATAAAGTTTTGAAAGATGCTCATTTCATATAACATCATAAAGGAGTCCAAATCAACCTTGTTTCACCAGGAGTCCAAATCAACCTTGTTGAATCAATAAAATCAATTAAAAGTTATCTGTCCATAAATTAATTGAAATTAAATGTTGATAAAACTGTATTAATCAATTTCAAGCTTCATCACAGTTACCTACACCAAAACATGAAAATGGAAGTAGACAATGAATCAGTGAATCAAACTGATAGCCATAAGTTTTTAGGAATATTCATAGATCAGAACTTAACTTACAACAAACAAGTTGATAAACTTTGTAATAAAATAAACTCCAATGTATCTCCAACTCTTGAGATACTTTTCCAGATACCCGGAAACAGACTCACTTCTGTCAATTTATTACGGTATAATCTTCTCACAACTTCAATATGATATTGAAATATGGGGAGGTACAACATAAAAAAATATGGATACATTAATGGTCCTACAAAAGAAATGCATCAGAATCATTTTCAAACTGAATCCAAGACAGTCCTGTAAAGATTTCTTTATTAAATATGAATTACTGACTGCTGTAGCACTCCATGGTTACAAAGTAATACTACTATTGAGAAGTATCAGAATCAATATTTTGTGAGGAATAAAGAGGTACATAACTATTATACTAGAGTACATAGGGACTATCACAGGAAATTCACCAGCAAGTCTTCAACTAATAAAGATCCTTATTCCATTGCAGCTCAGCTTTTTAATAATCTCCCAGTAACCTTATAATTAGCTAATGATAAATACTTCAAAACATTACTTAAATGCCATCTTATTAGTGTGTGTCCATATAAGATATCTGAACTGCTTTAACTTTTCTGAAATTAAAAACCATGTACCGCTACAAGAGTGACCACTGTGTACCAGTCATTCAGTATCAAAAAGACAATGTACTATTTAATAATTTAATAATATAGTAAATATTGAAATTATTTTTCAGGATATTGTAAGAACTTACAATTATTATTAATACCATATATATTCAAGTTATTGTAAGTTTATTAAACTTTTATTGAAAGATTATGGAATTACACTAATTGTAAGTTGTTGTTTTTTCACTATATCATAATCTGCTAGTTTCTTAATACAATGCATTATTAATGTTATTCTTAATTTAATAATGTGACATTGTAAAATTAAAATGTAAATTATATTAATGTTTATTGTGAGCACTTACATGTTTTATTAATCATGTAAGTTACCAAGTAAACTATTCGTATTTCATCAAGTAAATTATATATATTTTTAGCATATAATTTATCAAGATAATATAAATTTGTTAATTTATTACTGTAAGTGAATGTAGTAAAAAATGTAATTAGCTTACTGAAATTTTAAATAATTTCTAGACTTGATACTATCTGCTTGGCTATAAGCAATAAAATATTATTATTATTATTATTATTATTATTATTATTATTATTATTATTATTATTATTATTATTATTATTATTATTATTATTATTATTAATATTATTATTATTATTATTATTATTATTATTATTATTATTATTATTATTATTAATTTTATTTATTATAATAATTATTATTGTTGTTGTTTCTTTAATAACTATTATCTCTCTGTAGAAGTTTGTCTATTACACGTATTGTTGTATTGTTGACAATATTAAAGGCATACTGAGCAGTTTGCTGTGCGCAGGCAATGTTCAGTCACGCTGCCACTGGTAATATTTTTACACAACTCAATGCATGCTAACTTACCTAAATAACTTTTGACTTCGGTTGAAAGAAATACTTGAAACAAAAGAAACTGAAGGACGATCAGCAAGAGCTGCATGTCTTTTAGAAATGTGGTTGTGAATGTAATCTGCTAATATCAATTTACATGAAGTTTATAACTTAAGTAATGAAGTACAATAATATCATTCTTAATAAAGAAATTATCTTTATACACCATAGAAAACATTACCCGTACTGGTATAAAATTTAACACCTGATAGGATATTTTATTTTCATATTGCAAGAATGTTAACTGGTAATGTGTTTTAATTGCGGCATTCATCCTGAAAACTTGAAAAAAAGCTAAAGTGAAGTAAAAACCTTTAGTTTAAAAAATATACAAAATACTCATTTGGAAGCCTGTATTTACATATTGCATGTATATAGTACAATCTAATGAATATTTATACTAGTCATAATATCTTAAATGTGTCTTGATTTCTTGATAGAATCAAGGGAAATTATTCTAAATTTTAATTTTGAGAAAATCATGATTTAAAAAAATAAATGCTATGAAGCAATACAATATATGAATTGAAAATCCATGACACTAATTCTATAAATTTTATTTACACACTTTCAAAAAAAGGACTTTGCTACACTATTTGAAAACCAAATAAGTATTACTAGGGGGCGGATTTTGATGACCTAAAACATCGCCAAAAATGATCAATAAAATGCTTTTAAAATGCCCTAAAAACAAAGAAAAATGACGTAATAGTACATTTTGCAATTAGTTTATAATGTTGTCTTTTTTTTCCCGAATAAGAAAATATTACCGAACGAGCGACGTTAGGAGTGAGTTCGATAATAATTTCTTATGAGTGCAAAAAAGTAACATTATAAACTAGTTGCATACGCAATTTTTTTTGTTTAACAGTATTATAAAAAATTAAGGAAGCGAAGTCAATTCGAATGTTAAATTGTAACCTCGGATTCATGTTATGACATGAGTGCTACCTAAGCAACTAATTTGTCTACAAATAACAATTAGGTTAAAAGTTACGTTTCAAACAGTATAATGAATTCTTTACCAAAAGAAATTTTGGAAGAAGCTGCAAAAGCAGAAAATGAATGCTGGATGGATGAAAAATATGCAAATTTTGTATGCGAGGCTGTTGTTCTTTCCTATATGTCGGAGTAGGTTGGTTAAATTACTACAATGCACATGCTAGAATAAAAACGGTAGTTATGATGCTTGATTCTTTTAACATTAAGTCCATAGCGTGTAAAGCGTCTACCTTATGGTGCACGTATTCAAAACTAAAAGCAATGTGTGAATGTGTTTGTTTAAGTGGACAACTCGACGTTTTTCGCCGATAATGATGGTGATATTATTACTCTTACTACATGTCACAGAGGGTGGCGATCTTAAAATTTAGCTGAATCCTACATTGAAGAATCAGTTAATAATAAGATTTACATTGCAAGAAGATATTGGTTAGAGCAGAAACTAAAGAAGAAACGAACACTTTGGAATTAAATACATATTCTGGGGTGTCTTCGACAAAATTATCCATTTGTACCATTAATATTCATTTTCATAAAAACTAATGTTCTTTGTTATTATTGTTAAATATTACCCAATAATAGCAACATGTAATTTTAAAGTAGTAATAAGTTAATAAATTATATTTTAAAAGTGCAAGTTTTTTTCACAATATATTTGATTATACTGCGAACACAGAACCAATTAACATGGTATCAATGCCTTCTTCTTTATACTACATAACTGATGCCTACTTCTTTATACTACATAACTGATGATAAATAACAGCTGTGACAATTATGTCAGTGATATTACATGTATGTCACTCATATTTCACTCATGTCACACAATTATGTCACTCATATTTCGTGCAAAACTAGCGATGACGTAATGATTCGTGCCATAATATGCCATATTATGAACGATTTTGCTGATGGTAAAGGATTGTTTATAATGCTGGTATACAAAAAAAATGAATTTCAATACTAAACGGCATTGTTCTAAAGTGAAAAGAACGAAAATGACATTTCATTAAAATCCACCCCCTATTACACTTTTTAACAAAATTTTATTATCAGCTATAAGTAAAACTAGAGGTGCTGTAGAATGGCACAGACTTTCTTATAGTAAAGTTTTCTAATTTCCTTAGTGTGGTCTGGCTTTAAGATCTTGCTTCATTCTCTGCCCAGCTACCTTCTATCGTCGCCCAAAGTACATTCCTTTGATATTTTTTCAACGTTTTGCTTTCCTAATAGTACAACCGAAATATTACTTTAAGAATATTCAAGAAGAGTAAAAACTCGTCCTAAATAGAAATTTTCATTGAAAAATTTTAAACCGTTTTTAAGAAAATGGCGATTGAGCATTACTGTAAATGCAACATTTGAAGCTCCTATTCATAGGAAACTATTGAGTTTTCAAAAAAATTCATTTGAAGTCATCTGAAGCACTTCTGTTCACAAATGCAACTAGAGAAGCTACCGAATGGCACAGACTTTCTCGTCGTAAAGTTTTCTAATTTCATTGGTGTGGACTGGTACTGTACAGTCTTGCCCTTTCTTCTTGCCAGCTGCCATCTATCGCCGCTCAAAGTATTTTTATTTTTTTTTTGAAATTTTCTGAACTTTTCGGTTTCCAAATAGTAGAACTGAAATATTATTTTTAAAATATTAAAAAAGACTAAAACCTTGTCCTAAATAGCAATTTTCATTAAAAAATTTGGAACCGCCTTTGATAAAATGTTGTTAAGCGTTATTGCAAATGCAAAATTTGAAGCTCTTTTCCACAGGAATCTGTTGAGTTTTCGAAAAACTTCATTTAAAGTAATTTGAAGAACGTATAAATTCATTGAAATGTGCATATTAACGGCGTGAGAGATATTTCAAAAAATGTCATTTATGTAATTTTTGAAAAAACAAAAGAATACACCAAAATGAACTTTACGTCATGATATATATTTCCATTACCACTATCTGTTGTAAAAGTTTGAAGAAGAAATTTGCAACAATTTTTTAGAAAATGACGTTTGAGCGTTTTTCAAACAGTGGAATATTGAGCCCATTTTCACAGAAAACTGTTGAGTTTTCTAGAAAACTTATTTGATATTATTTAAAACACATGTTCTCATAAACACACCAACGTGAAGAAATAGCCTTTAATGTAAATATTACCCACGTGGGAGACAAGTAAAAACATTTTTGTAACTTTTTAAAAAACAAAAGAATAGAACATTATGGCGTTTATGTCATCTTATACAGTGCATTTAGCACTATCCATTCCAAAAATTTAAAGAAAAAATTTGGAGCCGTTTTTGAGAAAATCTTGTTATTGTAATTTTTTAAAATTGCAAATATTGCATGCCACATTGCGCGGAAACTACTAAAATTTTCAAAAAACTTTATATGACATTATTAAAAGAACTAATTACGAGCAAAAAATTTCATTTGAAGAAAAAATCTCTATCTTTAATTTTGTAGTTTTAGGAAGTTGCCGAAAAAAATCTAGGCTTTTGCAATTTTCATACATTCAGAGTTAACCATGGAAATCGGACCTATGCCACCTTTATAAATGTATTTTACTCCATTATTACAAGAAAATGAAAGAGAAAATTTGGAGCCGGTTTTGAGAAAATTTTGAAAACATCTGGGGGTCTTTATGTAAAGTACCCCCAAATTTTAAGGAATGTTTTTTCAAAATCTCAAAAAGATTCAACAAGAGCCAGATCGACTGAGGTTTCTGCAATTTGGAAACGATCGTACGGGTGATTTAGGCCCTAGGAGTGTTGACAGACGGAGAGACGGACATTTCATTTTGTTATTGTAATGTAGAAAATTAGTTTGCGAACAGTTTTGATACGTGTAGTGAATTCATAGTAAGAATTTGGGCAAATTTTATTGTGACTAACTTGACATGCGAATAAACTAATTATGTTCGACGAATTATTCGTGAACTTGGTACGTGGGAATCCTTGTTAATACGATGAAGGAAATGCGAGCACTCTCTACTTTCCTATATATAAAGACAAATCGATAGAAATGTCTAAGAAAAAGCTAGAAACTATGGTGGGAAGATCTTTCCACCGTGTTGGAAACCAATCGATCAAGTTTCAGAACATTGAATTCTGATTGGTTCAGGCGAAACTTACATTCCAGCTTACGTTCGTCATTGTGAATGCTTGTAAGTGTAAATTTTACGGCTAGGTTTACAGCATTACGTTACGTTTAAGTTTGCATTATGAATGAGGCCTTACTCCCGTATGTATACGAGAAAGTAATAATGTATACAAGTCGATGGAAATGTGCATATTAACGGCGTGAGAGATATTTAAAAAAATTACATTTGTGTAATTTTTAAATAATCTAAAAAAGGCAACAAAATGAATTTTACATCATATATCACAGTGCAAATTGCACAATCCGTTGGAAAAACGTTGAATTTTCCAGAATTTTTATATGAGATTATTTAAAGCTCATTGCAGCAAATAAATACCATAATGTGAACAAATTTTCGTTAACGTAAATGTTAACGAGTCAAAAAATTACATTTTTGTAAATTTTCGAAAAACAAAAGACTAGAGCACCATGGCGTTTATGTCATTTTCTACAGTGCATTTAGCACTATCCATACCAAATATTTAGAGAGAAAATTTGGAGCCGTTTTTGAGAAAACCTTTTTACCCTTTTTTAAATTGCAAATATCGCGCGAAAACTACTAACATTTTCACAAAAGTCTACATGTCCTTAATGAAAGAGCTGATTATGAGCAATTAATTTCATTCAAAGGAAAAATCTCTATTTATAATTTTGTAGTTGCGTGAAGAGCCAGAAATAATTCAAACTTTTCAAATTTTCGAAAATCGGAGTTAACCATGAAATTCCGACCAATGCCACCTTTATAAGTGTATTTTACTTTTATTCTGATAAGAAATTTAAAGAAAAAATTTAGAGCAGTTTTTGAGAAATTTTTGAAAACGTACGAGGGGCTTCGTGTAAAGCAGTAAAGTTTTTGAAAATTTCAAAACTTCAACTACAGGCAGATGGACACGGATTTCATCAATTTGGAAAAAATCCTACTCACGGTTTAGGCGCTAAGTATTCACAGGTAGACGGATGGACGAACAGACAGACGGACCGATGGAGGTTTTGCTTTCAATTTGTTTTTCGACATCAAGGACCCATAAAACGGGGATTATGGCTACACTACGTGTTAGATGATTGTTTTCTTAATTTATCAACTGGATTTATCCACTTTTTCGTAGTCAGGGCCGGCAATGAATTTTTTTGTGCCGAAAAACCGCCGTGTTTTTGTGCCAAAATCCACCAAAAACTAGAGTTTTCGAGACATTTTATTTCACATTATTTAAAGCAGATATACTCATAAATACAATAACGTAAAGAATTCGCCTCTAATAAAAATATTACCGACGTGAGAGACAAGTCAAAAAAATTACATTTCTGTAATTTTTGAAAAAAACAACAACATGAGAATAGAGCTATATGGTGATTATGTCATTAATTAGGCTTCGTTTAGCACTAACCCCGCCAACAATTGAAAGAAAAAATTTGAAGCCTTTATTGAGAAAACCTTGTTTTCGTTATTTTTTAAAATTGCATATATTTAACGCACTAAGACTACAAAAATTTTCAAACAAATGTTCATGACTTTAACGAAAGAACTATATATGAGCAACAACTTCCATGCCAGCAAACAAAAAACCTCTATCTTCAATTTTATAGAAGTAGGAAGACGCGAAAAAAAAAAACTTTTGCAGTTTTCGAAAATTTAGAGTTAATCGTGAAAAACAGACCTACCTTTATAAGTGTATTTTACGCTATCTTGCAAGAAATTTAAAGGTACAATTTGGAGCCGTTTTTGAGAAAATTTTGAAAGTATCTGGAGGCTTCATGTAAAGTACCCCCATATTTTAAAGAAAGTTTTTTAAAATTTCAAAACTTCAACTAGTTTTTTAAATTTTCAAGCTAGCAACTAGTATTGGGGTTTCTTCAATTTGGAAAAGATCGTACGTTTAGTACGGATCATACGGTTTAGGCGCTAGCAGTGTTCAGAGCCGGCCGGACGGGCGTTTTGAAAAAAAAAACACCTTCTCGGTATGAGGGAACCCCAAAACGTGTATTTCTGTTGAAATCTCGAAATTGATTTTCCGCAGCATTATATAACTTTCTCTATACTACGTGTATTACTCCGTATATACGTCTGTATACGAGAAAGTAAATAGATTTTCTACAGAATGGCACAGACTTTCTCGAAGTAAAGTTTTCTAGCTTCTTTTGTGTGGATTGACTTGCCCCATCCTCTTGCTACCTGCCATTTATCGTCGCCTAAAGTACCCTTTTTTGACATTTTCTCAACTTTTCGGTTTCCTTATAGTGGAACAAAAATATTATTTTACTAATATTAAAGAAAAGTAGAACTTCTTCCTAAATGACTATTTTCGTTGAAAAATGTGAAGCCGTTTTTAAGAAAATGGCGATTAAGCATTTTGTAGACGCGAAATGTGAAGATCTTTTTCACAGGAGTCTATTGAGTTTTCGAAAAACTTCATTTTAAGACATTTAAAGCACTTCTACTCACAAATGTAATACTGTATACACATAGATGAAAATGTGCATATTAATGACGTGAGAGATATTTTAAAAAAAATTACATTTGTTTAATTTTTGAAAAACAAAAGAATACACCAAAATGAACTCTACGTCATATTAAACAGTGCAATTAACACTATCCATTAGAAAAATTTAAAGCAAAAATTTGGAGCCGTTTTTGAGAAAATCTTGTTTTTGTAATTTTTTAAAATTGCAAATATTTCACACATATTGCACGAAAACTATTAAAATTTTCTACATGACCTTAATGAAATAACTATTTTGGGACAACAAATTTCGTTTGAATGAAAAATCTGTGTCTTCAATTTTATAGCTGCAGGAAGACGCCGAACAAAATTGCAACTTTTGCAATTTTCGAAAATTTGAAGTTAACCGTGAAAATCGGACCTCTGCCACCTTTTTAAGTGTATTTTACTCTATTCGTACAAGAAATTTAAAGAAAAAATTTGGAGTATTTTTTAGAAAATTTTGAAAATGTTGGGGTGGGAGGCTCCATATAGAGTACCCTCAAATATTATAGAATGTTTTTCAAAATCTCAAAGTTTCAACTAGAGCCACATGGACATGGGTTTCTTGAATTGGGAGTTTTTTTTGTTGTTTTTTTCTCCCTTGCAAAATTCAAAATTTATTGCTTATTTACCCTTGAAAATATTTTTTACATGGGAGTTTTTTGTTGTTTTTTTTCTCCCTTTCAAAATTCAAAATTTATTGCTTGTTTATCCTTGAAAATAGATTTTATTACATGAGAGTTTTTTTCTCTTTTTTTCTCCCTTTCAAAAATTCAAAATTTAAGTAGAATATGACTTAGTTAGTGTAGGGATCACAGAATTTTGAAAATGTGCACACAATTCACTTTTCCCCATAGCACGTCATACGCAGTTTTTAACTGTTTTTTTGACGTAAAATAAATAAAAATAAATAAATAAATAAATAAATAAATTAGGAAAAGATCGTACGCATGGTTTAGGCTCTAGCAGTGTTCACAAACGGACTAACGGACAGACAGACGGACGGACGGTTTGAAAAGACCCACTTTTTCGGTATCAGGGGATGCCAAAACGTGTATTTCCGTTGAAATCTCGAAATCGATTTTCCGCAGCTTTACATAACTTCTCGATTCTATTGAAACAAACTATCTAATTTTATTTTTAAATTTAATATTTCCTCTACCCGTCTAATATTAATTCAACGTAACCCGTTCCAAATTTATAAAAGAATATGGGCGCCAGGAAAAGATTACGTTAATTCAATTATTAAAATTATTCTTCAACTGCTATTTCCATTAAATTAATATCCGGCTAACTGGGTCGATGAGTCTTATAAGAAATAATCGCTATTGACTACTAATAGCCGATTATTCGATCTGCCATCAGTACAGAGTGGCCGAGGAATCTGAAAAGCAAATATACATTTCTAGCTACTCATTTGCTGGAATTGTCTAAATGAAAATCATCTTTTCTATTCACAGAAACTTGTAAGTTTATTCAATGTTCATTGGTAACAATACGAAACTTTCGGTCATGACCAGTCTCAAACCTTATATTGCAGTACCCGTCTTCCGGTGCTCTCGACCGATGTCGCCGCGTAGAACCATTTTCAATCTACCCCGGTGTCGATGGCTCCAGGTCCAAATATCATCTTCTTTTCTTCCGTTCTGGCACAAGTGTACTCAAGTCACTGATCCTCACCGCCTCATAAGTTGATAAGACTTAATTAATTTTCCTTTTAAAAGTTCCCAGTTCTTTCTACGCGTATACTTAAAATATTAAAGTTCAGCAAACTATATCTGCATCAAATACTCCTAGTCATGTTACCGACAAATTCACCTAAGTTCACAATTCTAGCTGCTGCACTCGAAATACTTCCAAGTTCCAATTTCCGCACATGACATCAATATTTTAAGTCCGACAACTATACGCTCCAAAGTAGATGTTCACAATTCCCAAACTCCCAACATCAATTGTCTACACACGATCCGCATAGCACCACGGCATAAGTCGGAATGCCTCCATATTCCCCTCTTTCAGCCCTTCAAAACTCGGTCCATCGTTCTACTGTTTCTTGTTAGAAAAAATTCCGTGCCTAGCCAATCCCTCAATTACTTACAAATTCAACTAGCCGCGCCCCAGACTGTCATTGCTTTCTCGGCCAATCCCCAAACAGTTTATCAACTAGCCGCGTCCCGTGGTTCAAAGCAATGCTAAAAGTTTTAGCTTTGAGCTTACCAAACGTCGTTTTTCTTGCTGTCTCCTGGTCTATAACGTGTCAGCAGAGAATTTTATCTTCAAGATGGAATATGGCACGACTTTTTGCGTCTTTCTCGGTCTCGTCGCAAGATGTCGCATGATCGCGATCGTGTTAAGCAGTGCTGCAGATCAAGCAACTCTAGCAGCATGGCGGAGAAAGACGCGAAAAGACATGCCATATTCCATCTTGAAGATAATATCCTCAGCTGTCACATTTCGAAAACCCAAGTACAGTATAATTAATTTTTGTGAATTTCTTCACTTACAAATTTACCAAAAGTTTGGATTACTTGACTTTAATCACACCCATGAACTGTGAAGCATCTCTCTAATATTAATTTATCATAAAATCTGAATGCTGAAGAGGGTTTCTATAATTTACTTTCATACGGATATTCTAAATTTAAGTTTATTAATCCTGGAACACTAATACGTTGTAATTTTAAGGCTACCAAGAGTGCAATGGGGTCAATGAGATTTTGAAAAATAAGTGGGTTTTATCATAATACAAGGTGTAGATCTTAGCACATGTACTTTGTCAGTGTATCATTATATCAAGGTGTAGACTATATCTAGAGCTCAAATATTTAGGCATCAAAAAAGTTGAAAATAGGCACTAAAAACTTTAAAAATAGGCAGAGAAATAGGTACAAAAAAACTTAGAAAAATATTATAATGCATTTTTTAATTATTCAACACAATCAAATACAAGGAATGAGGTGTGTACAATATAAGGGTGACATATATTACAAACTTAGAAATAAAAGTATGTGAGCCAGTGTAAAAGTTACATATTCATAATTGAACCGACTATTTACATAAACAAAGCACTAACTTAGAGTGGTGAAACACTTAGCTCGGGCAAACAAAAGTTTCAGAAGCAATGCAGGAAACACACGAGAGGGAAATAGGCATTTTTATTGAGAATAGAAAGAATACCCCATCTGTTGTGACCGCCCGCGCGCTTTCGCAAGTCCCGCCACCGAGCCACGTATTGGCAGGAAGCGCGCGGGCTGTCACGCCAGAATGGGTGGACAGAGACTCGCCGCCGTCCTCGGCGGCAGGCCCAGCCGGCGAGCCGCGGCCCCCAAGGGGGTATTTAGCGGGCCCCCTCGCAGCAAGCAGGGCAGTCAGCAGGGAAGTCGGGATCCAGACAGCGGGTGCAGAACCGTGGCGGAGGAGCGCACACGGGAGCAGAACCGTGGCGGTGGAGCGCACAGGGGAGCAGAACCGTGGCGGAGGAGCGCACACGGGAGCAGCGAGAGGCAGCGGCGGGAGACCTACCGCCCCTCTCTTTCTACGCCGTATGGAGGCGGCGGCGTGACGCCCAGCCTAGTGGAGGCGCGGGCCCGGAGCCTGAGGCACATGGATAGCCGCAGCGGCTGACCCAAGACGGGACGTCAGCCGAGAAGGCAAACAAAGGGGAATATTGTAACAAGAGAATTTGCCTTGTATGTAAATGACAAATAAATTATGTTTTTACAAACGCAGTGTTTTGTGGACATAACACCATCAATAAGCACACTAAAAGATTTAGTATTAGAATTTACACATACACCATTTTCTCTTATTAAAATGATTATAAAATTAATTTTATTCATAGTTCAGAGTGACAGTGCACAATTAAACATTTTCCCAAGTTTTAATGTCTCATAGGCAATGTTTTGCGATATAGCCCGACACAATTGAAACAATACAATGTCAACAAAATAAATTTCTAACTCGTTACCACAGAACGTACTACGATAGAATCAAGTATTTTCCAACATACCGTAGATTAGGACACGCTTACGGTCATTCAGCGAACATTAGCAAAGTACTTGGAAGGCCTTTATGAACATAACAAAGTACTGGCATAATTTTCAATATCGAAGTCAGTTCTCGGCCAGTTCGTGTATTTCATTTAAATTTGCCAGTCAGCCGGGCCGGCAGCGGCGCCGGCGCGACGGCTGCGGCCTGGAATGCTCCTTCATGGCTACCCCTCACCCGTGACGTCACGACGCCAACTGTCACGGCCGGCCGGCTGCGTGTGCCCGGCAATTTACAATTAATTACTCGGTTTTTGAAGAGCAAAAAAATTAATTTTGGCGTAATTAATTAGCAATTAAATCGCTCTACAAGATGGCATATTTGGTTTTGTGGTAACTAATTGTGATAGATTCAGCGGAATCTTCCGCTAGCTTACCATTCATTACGCAAAAATTTGAAGAGCATAAAATTAATTTTTACGTAATTAATTAGCAATTAAATCGCTCTACAAGTTGGCATATTTGGTTTTGTGGTAACCGCTTGTGGTAGTGCCAGCAGAAACCGGAAGAGCTAGTTTATATTTATTTACTCGGAAGTTTGAAGAGCAAAAAATTAATTTTTGCGTAATTAATTAGCAATTAAATCGCTCTACAAGATGGCGTATGTGGTTTTGTGGTAACCGCTTGTGGTAGTGCCAGCGGAAACCGGAAGAGCTAGTTTATAATTATTTACTCGGAAGTTTGAAGAGCAATTACATTAATTTTTACGTAATTAATTAGCAATTAAGTCGCTCTACAAGTTGGCATATTTGGTTTTGTGGTAACCGCTTGTGGTAGTGCCAGCGGAAACCGGAAGAGCTAGTTTATAATTATTTACTCGGAAGTTTGAAGAGCAAAAAATTAATTTTTGCGTAATTAATTAGCAATTAAATCGCTCTACAAGATGGCGTATGTGGTTTTGTGGTAACCGCTTGAGGTAGTGCCAGCGGAAACCGGAAGAGCTAGTTTATAATTATTTACTCGGAAGTTTGAAGAGCAAAAAATTAATTTTTACGTAATTAATTAGCAATTAAATCGCTCTACAAGATGGCGTATGTGGTTTTGTGGTAACCGCTTGTGGTAGTGCCAGCGGAAACCGAAAGAGCTAGTTTATAATTATTTACTCGGAAGTTTGAAGAGCAATTAAATTATTTTTTGCGTAATTAATTAGCAATTAAATCGCTCTACAAGTTGGCGTATTTGGTTTTGTGGTAACTAATTGTGGTTGATCCAGCGGAGTCTTCCGCTAGCTCACCATTCATTACGCAAAAGTTTGAAGAGCAAAAAAAATAATTTTTGCGTAATTAATTAGCAATTAAATAGTTCTAAATGGTGGTATATGTGGTTTTGTGGTAACCGATTTTGGTAGTGCCAGCGGAAGAGAGGTGGCGGGCGCACCTTCCGGGTGAACGAAGGGGAGTTTCTCCCACCTGCGACTGTAGGTCTTAGACAGCGAACCGTCAGCCTTCGGCCAGTCAAGTGTTTGGTAATCCTGGGGAATTGCAAGCCTGCAGGTCACCAGCCAGCCTTTATTGAAACGAATTCCGCGAGGCTAATTTTAGCCCACAATGCGTTTTTTGCGCACTTTCGCCGTCGCCTCTCCTAAATCGGCCGCTGAGACGCGCGGCGGCGGCGGCAGCTGCTGGACCCTGCGCCTGCGCCTTCGACCGCGAGGCCGCGGCCGAATATGAACGAAGGATGCCGAAAGCACCCGAAGGTGGCACGCGGTGCGTCGCGGAGAGAACTTCAATTGGTTAAATCAAGCAATAGCCACTGCCATTAGACGCGCACATCTATTGCCCATACCAGGTGTTTTTTAGTTCAGGGATTTACGAACGTTACCGACAAATAACCATAACTCCCCTTTTAAGGTTTCAAAACTTGTTTTAAGTTTTTATTTATATCAATTTTCATATTGAGAATTACTAGCGTGCGAGAATTCTGGTATTAGGAAAACCGTGCCCACGCCCCTTTCCTTCCAACGAATTCACCGGTTTCAGGAGAATGAACAGAAAAATATGCTAGGGAAACGCGATTCAACATACCGCATGTCTCTCAAATCGAGGCACTACACTCCCTACATGGCGGCGGCGATGGTATAACGGTTAGCGTGTCGGGCCCAAGTTTGCGGGTTCAAACTCGATCGAAGTCGTGGATTTTTAAGGGCGAAAAAATCCTTCGTACGCCTTCCTTCGGAGAGGAAGTAAAGCCGGCTGTCCCATGTTAGTAAATTTACTGCATGTAAAAAGATCCTCAAGCCTAAATGAAGCCTCTGAGCAAAATTGAGATCCGCCTGTTTCGTCGCCCAAGTAATACCTTCTTTCTCCCCTAGTAGGCGAAAGAAGCGTAACGAAATTTGCGTGGTCAGACGGAAGAGCAGGCCTCATGGCCTGAGTCTCGACACGTGAAATAAGGCATTCATTCATACACTTACCACGGAAGGTTCACAGAAGATCTGAAACGCCAAAATTGAAATACAAGGCTCAAACAACCTCATTTTGTTGATAACGGCATGTGGAAAACAATTCTAGACCTAGGCTGGTTTTAAGGCCCTAAGATACACAGTTTTCGGGTCATGAACAATCGGTGTCAAAAAAAAGTTAAGGAGGCAATGTGTTGCAGAATTGCATTTCTGTCTAATTTAGATGCGTTTTTTCAACTAATGTTATAGTAATTAACTAAACTAGTGGATAAAGTGATAGTTAATCTAGTGCCATGGTCAAGAATACGAGTTTTCTTCCTTATCACGAGTGCAATTATACTTCTCCATCTACGTGTTACGTTCAATATACCTTTCACTTCCATTTAAGAATAATTTAATTTTCAGAATTTAGCTCTTTACCAATCGAAGCATACATTCGATTATATATGCAATGGTCGCAAAACGGAGTTTTTATATATATATATATATATATATATATATATATATATATATATATATATAAAATATATTTTTATATATATATATATATATATATATATATATTGTGACAATATTGTGTGTGTGTGTATATATATATATCAATAAAAACTCCGTTTTGCGACCATTGCATTATGAATTTTTGGTCACCATAGTGACAAAAAGGCATAAATATTTAGAAGCAGAAACTCATATTAGGAGAGATGTTTTTACTTCACCATAATTTTAGTTTCTAACTTTCTTAATATGGGAGTTTACCTTATAATTTTTACTTTTTCGTATACTTACGTATATACGGAGTAATATACGTAGTATACAGAAATTTGTGTAATGCTGCGCGAAAAAAGGTGGATTTTCGGCACAAATAAATTCATTGACTGGCCCTGACAACGAAAAAGTGGATGAGTTCTGTTGCTAAATTAAGAAAAAACTATACATACTACATAATGGCACAGACTTTCTCGTTGTAAAGTTTTCTAATTTCCTTGGTGTGGACTGGCTTGAAAGTCTTGCTCCATTCTCTGGCCAGCTGCCATCTATCGTCACCAAAAGAACATTTTCTTGACATTTTCTCAATTTTATGCTTGCCTAATAGTACAACCGAAATATTATGTCACGAATATTAAAAAAGAGTAAAACATCGTCCTAAATAGAAATTTTAATAGAAAAATTTGAAGCCGTTTTTAAGAAAATGGCGATTAAGCATTACAGTAAATGCAATATTTGAAGCTGTTTTTCACAGGAATCTGTTGAGTTTTCGAAAAACTTCATTCGAAGTCATTTGAAGCACTTCCACTCACAAATATAATAGTATATACAAATCAATGGAAATGTGCATATTAAGGGCGTGAGAGATATTTGCAAAAAATTACATTTCAGTAATTTTTGAAAAACAAAAGAAAGCACCAGAAAGAACTTTACATCATATTAAACAGTGCCATTACAACTATCCGTTGGAAAAGTTTGAAAAAAATTGGGAGCCATTTTTAAGAAATTGGCGTGTGAGCGTTTCTGAAAATGCGGAATTTTGAGTTCATTTTTAGAGAAAACTATTAATTTTTCGAGAAACTTCATTTGAAATTATTTAAAGCACTTGCAGTCATAAATGTAATAATGTGAAGAAGTCGAGTTTATTGTAAATATTACCGACGTGAGAGATAAGTCAAAATATTACATTTTTGAAAAAACAAAACAGAAATGTAGAATTTGTGTCATCGTTTAGGATACATTTGGGATCCCTACAAAAATTTAAAGAAACAATTTGTAGTAGTTTTTCAGAAAGCCTTGTTTTTGTTATTTTTTAAAATTGCAAATATTGCATGCACTATTACGCGAAAACTACTAAAACTTTCAAAAAAACCTACATATCTTTAATGTAAGAACTATTTATGTACAGCAAATTTCATTTGAAAGAAAAGATCTCTGTATTCAATTTTATAGCTGTAGTAAGACGAAAAAAATCAAAATTTTTGAATTTTCGAAAATTCAGAGTTAACCGTGTAAATCGGACATATGCCACATTTATAAGTGTAATTTGCTCCATTCATACAAAAAATTTAAAGGAAAAATTTGAAGCCGTTTCAGAGAAAATTTTGAAAATGTCCGGAAGGCTTCAAAGCTTCAACTTCATCCAGATAGAGAGTCGTTTTTCTTCAATTTGGAAAAGATTGTACGTGTAATTTAGGCACTAGGTTTGTTCAAATACGAAGACGGACGGACGGACGTTTTGCTTCCAAGTGGTTTTTCGGCATAAAGGAACCACAAAATGGGATTCTAGCTACACCACGTGTTAGAGAATTAGTGTATAGAGTGTACTATACGGAGTACGTAGTATAGAGAAACTTACATAATTCTGCAAAAAAAAACGGCGGATTTTCGGCCGAAAAAAATTCATTGCCGGGCCCTGATAAAGAAAATCAGGACAAAACCTGTTGCTAAATTAAGAAAATAGTACTTTTGTAAGAAATTAGTAAAATACACTTATAAAGGTGACATAGGTCCGCTTTTCTCTGTTAACTCTGAATTTTCGAAAATTGAAAAAGTTTGAATTGTTTTCGGTGTCTTTCTACAACTGTGTGTTGTCCATATTTAGTTCTTTCCATAAGGTCATGTACATTTTTTTAAAACTTTAAGTAGGTTTGCGAAATACTGCGTGAAATATGTGCAATTTTAAGAAATAACTAAAACTAGAATTTCTCAGATACGGCTCCATTTTTTTGTTTAAACTTTTAGGAGTACTGATAAATGACCTCTATGGAATGACATAAACCCCATATTGCTGGATCCTTTTGTTTTTCCAAAAATTACGAAAATGTAATTTTTTTACTTGGCTCTCACGTCGTTAATATTTACATTAGTTGCGATTTGTTGATTATTTGTATTGTGAGTACATGTGCTTTAAATAATGTCATAAAATTTCTCGAAAACTCAACAGTTTTCTGGTAAAATGAGCTCAAATTTCCACATTTTCAGAAACGCTCAAACTTCATTTTCTCAAAAATGGCTCCAAATTCTTTCTTCAACCTTTTCCAGCGAATAGTGCTAATTGCACTGTTTAATATGACTTAAAGTTAATTTTAGTGTATCCTTTTGTTTTTTCAAAAATTACGCAAATGTATTTTTTTAATATCTCTCACGCCATAAGATGCACATTTCTAGCGATTCGTAAACACTACTGCATTTGTGAATGGAAATGCTAAATGACTTCTGAAGGATTTTTTCGAAAACTAAAAAAATTTCTATGTAAAATAAGCTTAAATTTTGCAATTACAGTAAGACTTAAACACCATTTTCATAAAACCGGCTCTTAATTTTTCTATGAAAATTGCTATTTAGCACGAGGTTTTACCCTTCTTTAATATTCTGTAAGTAATATTTCGGTTCTACTATTAGGAAACGGAAAGATTCAGATTGTCAAAAAAATGTACTCTGGGCGGAGATAGCTGGCTTCGGGCAAGAGTATGTGGGAAGTCCAAATAGCTAGACTAAACCAAAGAAAATAGAAAACTAATCCGAGAAAATCTGTACCATTCTGTTGCACCACTAGTTAATTTACGGTATAGTACCGTATAGTACGTACTCGTCAGGCTACCTTGTTGATGCGGCCATATTAAATCGCGAAACTTGTTTGTTGTGAATTTGTATTACAATAAAAAATATTTGTTTTAAAAAATGTTTTGATGGTATTTTTAATATCCTGAGTCCTACACGATTATTACACGAATTTTGTTTGTTTGTAGTGGGGTTTTAAGCATGGTGCCATTACTGTGGGGATGATCAATGATTTTTCGTCTAATTAACGAATAGATTTAATTTACTAACTAAAAAAATATAAAGTGAAACTACTACACGCACTTAATTAAAAGGAGATCAAAGATGGCTAGATGATTGAGAAGCTAGGTTCCCACATCAAGAATTTCATTGACAGGTCATGTGTCATGTATTTTACTTTCTTGTATACGTACGTAGTGAAGGGAAAGTTCTGAAATGCTGCAGAAAATCGATTTCGAGATTTCAACTGAAATACACGTTTTGGGGTCCCCTGATACCGCAAAAGTGTTGTTTTCAAAACGTCTGTCCGTCCGTCTGTGAACACTAGAGCTTAAATCATACCACCGACAGCGGTAGCTCAGTGCATCAACTGATGTCACTGCAGCGCCTCTGACCGGGAGGTCCTAGGTTCGAGTCCTGACGGCGGCAGGATTTTCGACACTAGCTCTTCAGCTAGGTCGAATTCAGTCGCTGTCTGGAGGAGAATTCTAGCGGCCGGCTGCTCTGATCGGAAGTTTTCCGTGGTTTCTCCGATCAACACCAGGCGAATGCCGGAGCAGTACCCTACCAAACGGGCCACGGACCGCGCGCGATCTGTCCTTCCTCTTCCTTATCCTATCCTCTCCCCTTACACACACACTTACACTAACATGCACTACACTACCACATATTCCGGGAGACCGGTTGGGAACTTACAGCTTGTTCCGGCTGGGGCGGTGCCCCGCTGGTGGGAGAGTCCTGGTTAGGGGGAAACCCCACTAGCCGACGGTAGGTCGGCGCCGGATCTCGCCATCCAGCGGGGGAAGATCACCGCCATCTCCCGAGAAAAACATGCACTACACTAACGGACTAATGACCCTAGCAGTTGACGCGCCCGGAAACACGAAAAAATCAATCAATCAATTAAATCATACCAGGGATTTTTTTCCAAAATTGATATTGCCCGGTATATCTGACACAACTCGAATCGCTACAATTTTGAAAAAAACATTCTTTAAAATTTGGGGAACTTTACATAATGCTCCAGAAAGGGTTGCTAAATTTTACACGAAATTAACTTTAAATTATTAAAAATTACATGAAGTCCCAGAAAGAGCTGCTAAATGTAGAAAAGACTTTTCTAACACGCTGTGTAGCCAGAATCCATTTTATGGTCCTTCGTACCGAAACATCGATTGACGGCAAAACGTCTGTCCGTCCGTCTGGGAAGCACGCTAGTGGCTAATCCGTTCAGCCAATTTTCTCCAAAATTGGCACTCTCGAATTGATCTGTCTGATGTCGCGGCCCCTTGAACTTGAAACCGATATTGCAATTTTGGAAGGTACTATACATCAAGCGTCTTAGACATTTTCAAAATTTTCTAAAAAATGGCCTCATCAATATTCCCTAAATTTTGTTGATGGACACTCTAAACCTTTTCTACTGTTTTCTACTCTAAACCTTTTCTACTCTTCCCTTTTCTACTGTTTTGTCTCAAAAATCAGACATACTTCCGCAGTAGTAGACTATCGTTGCTCTCCCTAACCAATCCCCAAGTCGTTTCCAAATCTGACTAGCCACGCCGTCACTTTCAGTGCCAGATGAATATTTATTTATCTTAACAACAACTTGGGCGCCGTTGCTAAGGAGCCATATTCCTATTTAATTACCCTACCATTTCTACCCATTTACGACAAATAACATGTAATAAAAATGACCCACATATTGGTATGTATATATGTATATATGTATATATGTATATATGTATATATGTATATATGTATATATGTATATATGTATATATGTATATATGTATATATGTATATATGTATATGTGTATATATGTATATATGTATATATGTATATATGTATATATGTATATATGTATATATGTATATATGTATATATGTATATATGTATATATGTATATATGTATATATGTATATATGTATATATGTATATATGTATATATGTATATATGTATATATGTATATATGTATATATGTATATATGTATATGTATATATGTATATATGTATATATGTATATATGTATATATGTATATATGTATATATGTATATATGTATATATGTATATATGTATATATATGTATATATACCGTGGGGTAGCTTCCTATTAGGCTGCAAGGCGAAGCATACCGAAATATTTTATGAAAAGCAAAAAATGCTTTTCTTATAAAAAATCACTTTATAATGTATTTATTGATGATTTTTGAATGAACAATCGCATGTTTCGTCTGAATTTGTAGGTTTGTCATCTTGTACTTCCCGCTTATTTGGGAACTTACGCGAGAGAGAACGAAGGCTCTGGGCTTTGGGAGCCTTCAAGGCATTCGCAGAACGTGTGCCCGCAGATATTCTGTTCACGCGGACTGCTTGGTTCTTCCGAAGGCCCGTCTAAGCCCTCGAGATCAGTAGGGGCCAGTGACGGGAACTCTCACGCCAAGACACTCACACACACACATACACACACAAATACGCTCAGCTTGTTGGAGTGGCCAACCTCTCAGGCGCTGAAAGGTGTCAGGAAACAGTGGGCCGCTTGGTGTGGAAACAGTGGGCCGCAGTGGCCGAAAGTGTGGATTAATTAATATTTTCGTTATAGCCCAAAACATTGTTTTAAATAATTTTTAATAAAATTTAAAATGTCTTAACGATTCCTGAGAGTGACAGGGACAAAAAGAAGCAAAATAAATCAGTTGGTAATAACGTATATTGCGTTATCTGCCGGCAGCCTCCCTGTATGCGCGGATTGCGACATCTGCCGGTAGCCCTCGAACTAGCTAGACCCAGAATGTTCTTGGCGCTAATCGCAAAAAATATATATGAAAATGTTTATGATGTATTTGGAGTTATATAACAGGGTGAATAACAGTGAAAATTGCGTTGATGAAACGACGCTTTTAGGTTATTTGCATCTATTGACAATATTTATTTATAATATGTCATAACATCAAAAAATAACATTTAGGGAACATTAGCCGATGTGCCTTATACATCTTATTACTACGAGTAGTACTGCTACTCAAGAAGCACATACTATGTCTTTAAAAAAAGGTGATACGTAACAGTGAAATGTGATTAACTATGGCAATTGTATATTCACGGGTACATTCCAAAACTACAATTTTCATATCAATTAAGCAATGTAAGGTTTATAGCGAGTTATTTTACTCATTTAAGCATTATGTCATTTATTTACTATTGTATTTGCTTGCATTGTAACTTTAAAAATCGAATTTATAAAAATGAATGTGTCGTTTTGGTATTAGAGCGGGCCATAAAGTATTCAAAAGGCTGGAGGGCATTAAGAATCACAAAGGCCCGCAAGGGTATTCACAATACCGTTACGTGTTTTGTTTGAGATCAGTAAACATACAGCAATTAACTAGAAAATCATAAAAAATTACAATTGTGTAATTTTTGAAAAAACACACAAAAGAATACAGCAAAATGAACGTTACGTCATATTAAACAGTGCAATTAACACTATCCGTTGGAAAAATTTGAGGAAAAAATTTGGAGCCATTTTTGAGAAAATGGCGTTTGAGCGTTCCTGAAATTGCGGAATTTAGAGATCATTTTCACAGATAACTGTTGAGCTTTCCTGAAATTTTAGCACACACAGAAATTTTAGCATGACATTATTTAAAGCACATATACTCATAAATACCATATTGTAAACGAATTTTCAGTAATGCAAATATTAACGACGTGAGAGACGAGTAAAAAAATACATTTTTATAATTTTTGAAAAAGCAAAAGAATAGAGCAATATGGCGTTTATGTCATCGTATGGGGTTTGTTTGGCACCAGCCCTTCCAAAAATTGAAAGAAAAAATTTTGAACCGTTTTTGAGAAAATCTTGTTTTTGTACTTTTTTAAAATTGCTAATATTGCACGCAATATTGCACGAAAACTACAAAAATTTTCAAAAAATGTACATGACCTTATTAAAAGAACTGACTATGACCCACAAATGTTATTTGAAAATCGGATCTATGCCACCTTTATTAGTTTATTTTACTGTATTCTTACCAGAAATTTATAGAAAAAAATTGGAGCAGTTTTTGAGAACATTTTGAAAATTATCGAGGGGCTTCATGTAAAGCACTCTCAGATTTTAAAGAATGTTTTTAAAAATCTCAAAGCTTCAACTAGCGCCAGATGGACATGGGTTTCTTCAATTTAGAAAAAGTCCTACGGGGGGTTAGTCGTTAGTAGTGTTCACAGACGAACGGCCAGATAGCCAGATAGCCAGACGGCCAGACGTTCAGACGGACAGACGGACAGACGGTCAGACGGTCAGACGGTCAGACGGACAGGCCGACGGACGGACGGACGGACGGACGGACGGACGTTTTGTTTTCGATTGGTTTTTCGGCATAAAGAACCCACAAAACAGGGATTCTGGCTACACCACGTGTTAGAGAATTTCCCCCCTTAATTTAGCAACTGAATGTATCCACTTTTTGTGTCAGGACCTAGCAATGAACTTTATTTCCCGAATATCCGCCATTTTTTTCCGCAGCATTACATATATTTTATCTATAACACGTATATTACTCCTTATATACATACGTGTACGAGAAAGTAATTTTTTTCAACGAGAAAGTATGTGCCATTTCTAGCACCACCAGTTATTTTCTCGTATTCGTACGTATATACGAAATATCTTAAATAAATCCCACATCGTCAATATGCTCATTTCCAACAATTAGTATACATTATTGCAAATGTGAGTGGATTTGCTTCTGATGACTTCAAATGAAGTTTTTTGAAAATTCAATAGGTTGCGGAAAAAGCAGCTTCAAATTTTCCATTTATAGCAACGCTTAAATTATTTTCTTAATAATAGCTCTAATTTTTTCAATGAAAATGGCCATTTATGACAAGGTGTCACTCTTCTTTAATGTTCTTAAAGTAATATTTCGGTTCTCCAATTAGGAAACCGAAAAATTGAGAAAATGTCAAAAAGTTCTTTGGGCGCGATAGATGACAGCTGGCAAGAGAATGGGGCAAGACTGTAAAACCAATCCACACCGAGGAAACTAGAAACCTGTACTACCAGCAAGTCTGTGCCATTCTGTAGCATCACTAGTTTTTGATGGATTGATTTTTTCGTGATTCTGGGCGCGTCACCTGCTTTGGTCATTAGTCCCGTAAGTGTAGTGCAGATTTTTCGTGTGATGGCAGTGATCTTCCCCCGCTGGATGGCGAAATCCGGCGCCGACCGACCGTCGGCTAGTGGGGTTTCCCCCTAAACAGGACTCTCCCACCAACGGGGCATCGCCCCAGTCGGGACAAGCTCTAAGCTCCCGACCGGTCTCCCGGAATATGTGGTAGTGTAGTGCATGTTAGTGTAAGGGGAGAGGATAGGACAATGAAGAGGAAGGAAAGATCGCGCACGCTCCGTGGCCCGTTTGGTAGGGTACTGCTTCGGCATTCGTCCGATGATGATCGAAGAAACCACGGAAAATTGCCGATCAGAGCAGCCGGCCGCTAGAATTCTCCTCCAGACAGCGACTGAATTCGACCTAGCTGAATAGCTAGTGTTGAAAATCCTGCCGCCGTCAGGACTCGAACCTAGGACCTCCCGGTCAGAGGTGCTGCAGCATCGATTTGTATACATTTTTACATTTTCAAGTGAAAGTGCTTTAAATGACTCAAATGAAGTTTTTCGTAAACGCAATAGATTCCTGTGAAAAAAGAGAGAAAATTTCGCATTTACAGTAACGCTTAAAGGCCATTTTTTTAGAAACGGCTCCACATTTTTTTAATGAAAATTGCCATTCAGGACGAGGTTTTACTCCTCTTTAATATTCTTAAAGTAATATTTCAGTTCTAGTATTAGGAAACCGAAAAGCTAAAAAACAAATTTAAAAAATGCACTTTGGGCGGTGATGGATGGCTGCTGGCCAGAGAATGGGGCAAGACGAAGGAAATTAGAACACTTCACTACGAGAAAGTCTGTGCCATTCTCTAGTACCACTTGTTTCCTTAATGAAATCTGTGCCTTAAAGATTGATTTTGAAATAAGATCATATACAATGTTTCGAAAATTTGAGTACTTTTCGTGTAAATTTGCGTGATACCGGCGAGAAATTTCGTGCTGTTTTAACACCAACAGTTTTCATTAAAATGTCACCTCAAATGTAAAAGTTGAGCGAATGGTAAAAAACTAGTAGTGTTAAAACAGCACTTACTTTTTCGGAATTAGTTTCATCTTTTCCGCTATATTAGACTACTACATGAACATGCAATTATTGTAACCAGCAAAAATTACTTCCCGCGCGTTCCCTCGACCTCAGGTCCTTTGATTTAACTCGCCGTCACCTAAACCACTACGCTACAGAACAAATGTGAAATACCCGCTTTGTCGACGCTTAAAAATGTAATTGTGTCAATGTCTTTTTTTCAAAGACTGGTCTTCGTTAGAAGAGAAAATTATGTAATCGTCAGTCGGAAAACGGGGAATTTTAGGCTGAAAAACATCTCTTGGTGAGCCCTAAAAACGAAAAAATGGATAAATGCAGTTGCAATATAATACAATATAAAAAAAACCAATGGTGCTACAGAATAGCACACAGACTTTCTCGCACTAGTTAGTTTTGTAATCTCTTTAGTCTAGACTAGCTTTTCGGTTATATTTTCTTAGCCGTCATCTATTATCGCGCAAAGGACATTTTTTCTCATTTGTGGTTATTTGACATTATTGGTTGTCTCTTATCTTTCATGTATGTGTTGCCGCTAAAAGTTATTGAGTATTGGAGAAACTTTATTGAAAATAATTTGGAGCATTGCTACTCATAACTGTAAACAATACAGATGAATAAGACGAAAGTGTCTGTACTTAATTTTCGAATTTTCAACTTTTAAACATTGTTTGAACTCTCTGATTCGATTACTAAGACGTATCTCACTTCAAGTCAGGTGTTGCCTTTTTGCACATCTGTAAGACCCGATTTAAATAAACTAATGAATCTATCAACATGGAAATTAAATACATAATAAATACTACCCATGGAAGCAAATTAGATTATGTTTTACCGTGATATCCTTAACGGTTCTGAATATTATTACTTTCTACATTCTCGTCCTTACAAAGGTATTCCTAAGAAGAGAAAGTTGAGTAATGCTGTGCGAAAAAACGGCAACTTTTCGACAGAAAAACTCTTACTGCTTGGCCTTGGCAATGAAAAAGGGGACAAATCCGGTTGCTAAATATAGAAAAATAATACCTATTACACGTGGTGAAACCAGGATCCATGTTTTTTGGGATCTTGTTACCGAAAAATCGATTGACGGCAAAACTGTCTGTCCGTCTGTGGTCATAGCTAGTGCCTAAACCATTGTGCCGATTTTCTTCAAAATTGATATTTCCCAATAGATCTGAATGAACTCGAGGGGTTGGGAGTTTTCAAACGGTTTCATGCAGAGTACCCTCAAAAACATTTCCGAAATTTTCCCCAAAACAACAATTTTTTTATCAGACTTTGTCTTAGAATAGCATAAAGAACGCTTAAGAGAATGGTGGTGGTCTGATGTTCGTTGAGATCTCAGAATTTTTGGAAATTGCAAAAGTGCTCTTTTTTTAATTAATTAATTAATTAATTTTTTTGGTATGTCTTCCTACAACTGTAATATTGAAGATAGAGATTTTTTCATTAATGATATTTGTTTCTTAAAGACGGATCTTTAAATAGATTCATGTTCAATTTTTTGAAACTGTGAGTAGTTTTCCTGTAATTTGGTGCGTCATACAGGCAGTTTTAAAAAAAAGTTTAACGTTTTTTCTAAAGATTGCGGCAACTTTTTTGTTTTATTATATTTTTAATGTGTTGAAGAAGGGAAGCTTAAAAGGATGGCGTTGGAGACTGAATTTTCGAAAGTGACAAACAGAGAAACAATGCGAGAGAGTATGTGCACGTCCAATGGCCGTGGGCTGGGCGAGCGCGCGCGTGGGTGCGAGCGGGCATGCGTGCTGCCGGCGGCGGCCGCGGCGCCGCGCGGGAGTCGCGCGCGTCGCCCGCACGAGCCGACCGGCCGCTTCTCGCGCGGGGAGGGGGGCGGCGCGGCGCGGCCGAGACTCTCATTCAGTCGCTTCGAGGCAGTGCGCGAGTGCGGGCGCGGGAACGGAGCGCGCTCCCGACACGCAGTGAGATCGTTAGCGTGCGCGTGTGAGTGAGAGGACGCCTCCGCGTGCGCCGTGCGTCACGCGCGTGATCGAGGACACGCCTCGCCCCACGAGGCACGTGCTGCGCCGCAGAACTGCGTCGTTCGGCCTCCTCCGCCCGACATCGTGTATGCGCCTCTGAGGTAAGGGCAGCCCCCGCAACGCACCAGCCACGTGGGAAATACCCGACGCCGCCGCCGCCTCGTGACGCAACAATAACAACTCCGTCGCAGCCTGACGCAAGGCGCGGCGTGCGCCCGTAAGCGCGCGGTGCGCTGCGCCGCGCCGCGGTTCAATGAACCAGTTAGTGCGTGATAAACATGGGCGGCGTGTGATTAGCGCCAGACCTCTGGGAGGACAGTTATCACGCGCGCGAGCCGTAACATTCCTGAGCGCGCGTTATAGACGCACGCAGGCGAACCCGGCGTGGCGGGTAGGGGCTTCTGTTGTGCGAGCGAGTTCTGTGGGAGCGGAAATAAGAGTGCGCTATATGCTGCCTTCGACACGGAGCTTCTACGCATGCGCCCTAGGGCCTGGCGACCGCCCTTCGAGGCGGCTGTTGCCTCCCCTTCGCGGCGCCCCTCTCCCTTAGCCCCCCTCCACCCGTGGCACACTCGGGCCACGGCGCGTCGCGGGGTCTGGCGGAAGGGCACTGGCGCCTCCTGTGACCTCTTTTTTTCTCTCTCTCCTCTTTTCTACTTTAGTTCTCTTGGAGAAGACGTCGGTGGGCGCGGGGGGCGGAGCGGGGCGTGGCGGGCAGGCTGGCACTGCGCAAAAGCCCCCGACAGCTGCGCCTGTTGGGCAATCGCCGCTACTCCTACAGTATGCACGTAACAAGTGACACCGCGGCCATTGAAGGAATGCCTGTTGTGGTGAAGCTCCGGCAGGAAGAAAACAAAGCACGTTGCGTTCTATAAAACGTTGCTGGAATAAACGTATACTGCGAAGTAAAATGGAATATCGAAGTACCGTTAGCGATTCGGAGTTCTATTCTTTGACAACCTTGTTCTCCTCAAATACTAATATAATAAATATTTATTTACTTTTTAAAAACTGTTACGGCATTAGCCTATAACACTGCAGTTAATAAATGATGGACTCGGGCATAAAATATCATAGCCGTCAAAATTTTAATTGTTTGTGACATTGTATGTTTTGGGCTCCTAAAATTTGTTGTTAATTGACTCGAATAGTTCGATTTACGATCCTCAGTTGACCCCTGGCTGTCGTATTTATTGTCCCTTAAGGCCTTTAAACCAAATGTTAGGTTGCTTTTTATATCGAAAGCGTTTCCGGGTGGGTTGTCACGTTTTCCGTCTATGCAGGTAATTACCCTTCCTCGCACGCATTCACGTTGCTAACTGGCTAATTCCGTCCAAGCTTTTTATTTAGTTATACCTTGTCTATGGATCCTAGGATTATTTGCGTAAATGAATTAAATACCCACGAAATTACTCACGTGTCCATATGATATTATATTCGCCACTAATTACAGTATTTTTCCTTTATCAATGACATTGCCTTCCCTTTATCACTCGCCATACAATTTCTTGATGTTCTACGTTGTTGCTGTCGTTCATCCTTATAGTTTATGAGAAAGTAGTTGAACTTTTGTTCACTTTGTGATAAATCATTACACATTCCAGCTTTTCAACTGTCAAAGTTGATATGTTAATATATTATAGCAATTTATTCTTTTATTTTTCCATTTAAGTACGTATCCATCTGCGTTAGTATGTAATTTCACAACAAAAATGCTTCTACCGCTAAAAAAAACTTGATGGGGGCGAAACGTTATCAGTGAAGCCACAACGCGCGTGGCGTGTTGTGGTGTTTTGGACGTGAAGCGGTTGGGCGAAGCTGTGACGAAAGTCTCCGTCTTGTGTTCGCGGGTTCTCAAGGAACTGTGGCGGAAGAACTCTTACTTTCCTTATGCGGGCACTGCATGTAGCTACGACCAGTATTTCACTGTAAAAAATCTTTGTCAAAGATTTTTTATGAAAGAAAAATGACAGTGTAATAGTCTGTTTTATAAAAGATTTCATTTATATTTTCCCGCGACACATTTTCCCGAGAAGTGGAAAATATGGGGTTTGGAAAACGCCCAATTCAGGAAGATAATTTTTTTAAACTTCCAAATCAGAACACTCAATTTTGAAAGAAGGAAGATCGAAAAAGGAAATTAAATGTTTCTTCATCCATCCTCAAATAATTTTTCATTTCGAAGTTCTTTAATTAATGCTTCACAATGTGCGACCCATAACCTCACCATGGATGAATACCATGGCGTTGTTCTAAGTCCTCACGTTTCCTCTTTACCTTTTTATTCATCAGCACTTAACATTGATTAGTTATTATAAAACATAAAGTAGCACAAACACAACTTTTTGTGTGTCATCTATCGTAAATCGCGAGCAAAATGTAATCCGTTCGTCCAATTTCTTTGTCAAAGTTCAAAGAACTTCCACAAAGTTCATCAAAGATATATGTCAAATATCTTTTACAATGTAATGCCGGTCTACAACGCAGGGATGAATGTAATGTCTGTTTTTGTTTTTAGTTTTTTATTAAGAAATGTTAACTATCAAAATGCACTTTGATGTTAACTAATTTTTCGATACTGTTTGTTATTTTTAAACTATGGAAAACCAATATATTCATTATCAAAGAATGTTACTATAATACCTTCACAATTTATTTTCATAGGTATTATTTGGTACAGTTTATAAAACGTTTGAATTTTATTTTTTAGTGGGCATTTATTTAACAATTTTCTTTCAAGAGGTTCATCTATTTTGTTTTATACAAATCGAAAAAAAAATTCTTTTGGCTAATCACTGAATAATTATCTTTCATAATAGCGGAAAATAACTTTATATTAAGAGATAAGTGCCAAAATGTAAACACCGACAGTGAAGCGAGCAGAAACCTACAGAAGTGGTTAAAGACTCATTTGGAAACTCAGGTCTCGGATCTATCTCTAAATCGAGTCCTTGTCCCTCTACGACCTGCTGGGGGTGTGTGGAGTAAATACAAATGTGTGTAGGGGCAGGACTCAAGGCCCGGCCCTGCTACAAGCGGCGCGGGACGGCTGTCGGCTCGGCGGTGCGTAGAAAAGTGCGTGGGCGGGTGACGATGCCCTGGACCTTAGTTTGACCCTGGACATAGGCACAACTTGAGGTCGAAGTTTAAAGGGGCAAGACGATATCATTCATTTAAACCGATAATTATCGAAAGAAAAGTTTGTATGGTTTATTATTATTATTATTATTATTATTATTATTATTATTATTATTATTATTATTATTATTATTATTATTATTCTAATTCACGACTAAAGATGTTATGAGTCGATTGATTATAAAATCTACTCCAGATTGCAACCAGCCTCCTAAGGTGCAGATCTAGGGACTGCCGGTACCTCTACAACACTGCGCAAAATGTGGGCTGTTCCAAACAAAGCATGTCTTGCACTTCCCAAACTTTGGAATGACCTGGGAATTTAGCAGAGTTCTTACACCATTTTTGCCGAACAAATCTCAGGGCTCCAATACCTATCAGGACGACGTGTGCTTTTACTCTCCACATTCGGCTGATATCGAATTCCAAACACTTGTATTTGACGTTTCTTTGCCTCCTTGGTTACGACGTTTTGATTGCATGACACAGCAATATCAAGTATATATGTGTTTTTTTCCCTCCAAATCCCTGATAACAATCCGATTTCTTTGCTACAACTGTGCGATCTGTTTGAATTTGTTGGTCGTGCAGTACGGTACAGAGTCCAACGGACGTCACCGGTTTTAGTGAGTGTTCGTACGACTTGGCGCATGTATTTGGAACTTCGAGGGCGGTACAGATCTGTCAGTGGAAGTAACTACACATCCTGTCATGTCTTTTCAAGTATTCGGTCTTTGCCGGTATTGGACGAGCTGAGACAATACAATGGTTTCTACTTGTTCCTGGCAAATGCGGAATTTATCATCTTATGTAATTTTGAGAGCCGCTTTATCGTGTGTTCTCAACCCCTGATCTTTGGCAGCTATTAAAACTGCTTCCGATTCTGGCTTCATTCTTCCCCTTTCAAGCCATATAAATGATTGAGCTTCATTGATCGGCCACTTCTCTATTCTTTTTAGATACTGTGTATGGTGTGGTTTGTCTCTCCACGATTTCTTTAACAATTTTTTATGTTTCGCGTTTCATGTTAAGTAGCATCAGAAGTTAACCGCCTGTTATTCTGCATTCTTGCATAGTTTTCTTCGCAGTGCTTCTTGCTACACTTTCAATGCCTGTTTCCCATTCTTCGGTCAGACTTAACGACCTGCTTCATTAGTGGGCCATCTCGATGACTGAGTACATTCTTTACCATCCCGACTATTGCATTATGCCAGGAGGCTTCAATTTGGTCTCTTGCTTCTTCCTTATGTGACACATTAATCTATGAACATCAGCACGAGGGGGCGAAATGATACATTGTAAACAGTGTTCTGGTTTATCGATCCATGATTCGAATTGCTTACTCAGTTCTGTTCACTAGTCCGAAACTGTATTCGGCTGCAGGCACCGCCAAACTACCAATTGCAGATATTTTATTCCTAGAGTTCAGAGCGGGCTGCAGGACAGGTCTCGCTCTTCTGTAATACTTCCTGTGTATTCTTTCATTGCGTAATTCATGATGGTCTCACATTCTTCAGTATCCTGATATTTGTAAGTTTTGCGTGATTCAAGATCTTGCATCACAGTGTGCGTATCAACTTGATGTTTGCACACTTGTGACGACTGAACTTGATGCAGATATTGTCTACAGACAGCATTTGGGAGATGATTGATTGATTGATTGTTAGTGAATATGGCATGAAGCATGGGTAGAACACAGCATGAAAACACTACAGTTACATTAAATCGTCAAGTTCAATCCAAAAGAAAATGAAAAAAGATTTTTTGTTTTGCCCACATTAATCTCGCAACTCGTGAGCACCAAGATTTCCCTTTTTTTCGTTAACCTTGCCAGTTACATTTCTAAACCCACGCCTACTCTGGAGTCTAGACTTCAATATATGTTTGTCAAGGCCTTTCTCTGAACTTTTTCGATTTACTTTTCGTTTGCGGGGGAGACGTGTGGCCCCACCGCAGCAACCGTCTCTATCACGTCCCTTGGAGAAGAAAGGGAAAGCTCCTTCCGTCTCGCCAAGCCCTCGCTCAATTAACTGTGCACGAAACTAACATGGCACGCAGGCCGACTGTCTCCGACCCTCTTGTCGAGGCCCGCTTCTCTCAGTCCGGCCGCCCTATCTTCCGAGCATCCATCGCTGTTTGATCGCTTCTCCGTTCCCACGTGCGCTGACAGCCAGCCACGCCGCCTCGCCGCGCCGGGGCCCCGCTCGCGACCTTGAATCGGTCGGCCGCCACTGATGTAAACAATGCGACTTTTGCACCTCTCGGAATGCAATTGTCATTTGCAACCGCAATGTGAATATTCAAATATCTCACACTACCAACATGAAATTTAAGTTCATTAAAAACGACTACCTATGCGACCAATTTAGATTTAGATATCCCTAACGATTCCGAAATAAATACGATTATTACTTTCTCGCCCTACGAAGTACTTCGTAAAAAACGTTACGTATTCGTGTGCCGTAAAACGCGAATTTTCGCTAGAAAAAAAGTTCATTGCCGGGCCCTTTTTACGTAATAAATCCAATTGATAAATATAGTTGATAAATATAGAAAAAAATCTCCAACTCTTGGATTAACCAGAATCCATGTTTTGTGGGTTCTTGGTACCGAAATTGATGGCAAAACGTCTGCCTGTGTGTCCGTCCGTCTGTGGTCAACGCTAGCACCTAAACCATTCAGCCGATTTTCTCCTAACTTATTGAAATAGGGATAATCATCCACAACAATAACAATATATCACGTATATTTATTTCATGCCCAAAGTTAATTTTCGGGTACAATTCTCATCTTCTCACTGAATTTCTCAGCTACCACCAGAGAATTTATTTCCCCAAAATTGAATTCCATGATAGATCTGAAAGAACTCAATGCTTTGGGAGTTGGAAACGAATGTTTTGAATTTTGAGGGTCCTATACGTGATGCGAGCATTTACGTTTTTAAGCGTCGGCGCTTCAGTGACGCCACACGCATGTTCACACACGCGCGACCACAACTATAATATTGAAGATTGAGATTTTGCCTAATTAAATCTGTTCCTTAAAGAAGATCTTCAAGTAAGTTATGTTTAATTTCTCGAAAATATGAGTAGTTTTGTGTAATTTTGTGCTAAATATAGGCGTGTTTTAAAAAAAAGTTCTCAAAACCGCCCCAGTTTTTTCTTCATATGTAATAAGGGTCGATAAAAGATATGGTGCTAGTCCCATTTTTGGCTAATTTCCGTTTTTTTCTCCCGAAAATTGCAAAACGTCTGCGTGGTGTTGGGTTCTTGGTCTTTGTGTGGTCAACGCTAGTGCCTAAACCGTTTGCCAATTTTCTCCAAAATTTACGAATATTCCCCGACTGATCTGCACGAACTTTGGGAGTTTCAAACGGATGTTTTGATTTTTTAGTTTGTTTATTTTTTTACATGAAGCGATTTTTATGCGTTTGCTCGAGTTTGACCTATACGGCGCTTTTGTGGGGTAGTGTTATGAATATCGGCAAGTTAATTGAGACTATGATTTCGGGTCTCGGAGCGGAAAAAATGTTTTGCTTGTTGACAACCCTTTAGCAGGTTTATTTAGTAACATAATATAGCGAAGCCGTTAGAAATAATACGAGAAAGTATGTGCTTTTTTAGCACCAGTAGTTTAAAGTATGTAGAAAAGTAGGGTAAAGAACAGTTCCATTTTCGGACTGGTCCCATTTTCCGCACTTTCGAAACGGTAAATTCGAATTTCCCGCGCTTCGTTTGAGGCGGTGTCAATTGATAATAAGGCCGTCGCGTCATTTAGCATCAATATTTAAAAGCCTTAATTGAAATTAGCCCAATTAGGTCTTTTCTCTTAAAAATACGTTTTAAATACGATATGAAAGAAAAATTGGAAAAATTGAGTGCCATAATTTTGTACGAACTTTCATTACGATAATTAGATATTAACCATTTACATGGGATTGTTGTACCGATGGATATTTGAGATGTTAATTGCTGAACGATGACATGATGGACAGTGATATTTGAAGTGTGTTAAAGGCAGGATTTATCACATATTACATAACGGTAACTTCATAATACAGCGCGAAAGAATCAGCTCTTTCTAGCATGTCTAATTCAGATTTTGCAGTTTTCTGTAATGTGCAAAATGAAAGGTTCCAGTTCTATAAAATTTAAAAGTACGCCCCCTGAGCCTTTCTGGAAAGACATGAACATGGTAAATCTCGGTTTAACTTAAGAATTTAAATTGTCAGCATCCTGTTAAAGTGTAAAAATGTTCAATTTGGTTTTGAGATTCTTTTCTCGGACAGTATAGAAAGGATTGAAAATTTTCTTTCAATCCATTTCTTCTTGGGTCCATCAAACATGTTTACTACTTCGTTTTATTGTCACAGGTCTGTGGCTATTTTTGTAATTCTATCGGAATATTTTCTTTTCACATCGATGTACCACGCTTTCCGCCTTCCCCTATCAAATCATGCTAATTGATCGTATGGTTTGTTTCTTCTTTTCCTCGGTGTTTCCACTGAGAAAATAAACCCAACAGACCTTTTGTAAGATCTATAGGTTGTCCTGATTGTGAGTATTGGTACTGTACCGATTGTCGCGAAATCACACGGGAAATTCAAGGTTCTGATTCTTTTATTTCCTATTCTATATCCTGACGTATCTTTCATAATATAGAAACTCCTCGAACACATATGTGAGGGATTTTATTTGATTATCTTTATCCGATTTGGGATGAAATGGTCAGACAAAGGATTTGTCATATCCTAAGTCAGATGTGAGATTTTAAAAAATATTTTGTGATCCTTTTGAAACTAAATAGGTGATGGTTTAATGATGAGAGAACATTGTCCTGTTTTAGCTTCCCTTCAGTGAGTCTCATTCGCAAAGCACAACAGCTCATCGTGTCGAATAATCGCTTATCGATAAATCCACATTTCATGTCCGTGCATTTCATGAAAGGTTAAATGTTCACCCAAAGTGATTGAGCGAGATACCAGGAAACGATAAAACACAACAAATGACAGCTTCATGACACTTTGGTTATTCTCGCTATACGATGTAACTTTTTTTTTATATTTTTTTTCTCGACTGAATTATTTCTTGACTAGCTTGAGAACTGATCAATTCAGTTTTTTGCGTCAAAAAGATGAAATTGTTTGTGAAGTTTGGGATGGGAAGGGGGGGTCACCTTTAATAACCAAAAGCAAAGGGGCGACTGAATATTTCCTCGATAGTTCAGGGTAAGTGGAAGAGAAAAACAATGGCGGGGATTATATATTTAGGAAAACATCAAAATAGTTTTTGCAGACACATAGGCTCTCAGTAATGTATAATAGACGCGATTACAATATTTACTAATGGATTTCTTTTTGGTCGCGAAATGGCCATCCTAGGACCACGTGAACGCGCCAATTGTAACCAGGGAGGCCCAGTCACATTCTCCCAGGAGCAAGTGCACGCGACCTTTCCATGGAGGATCAGAACTTTTATGCCGAATCCATTTTTACACCCCAGGGTTGTTTGCCCTGGGGGGATGAAGTATGAGATGGAGATGATGACTGAATGGACAATCACAAACATACAAACACAAACAAACACAAGCATGCCCAAGGCAGGCACGAACCAGCGATCCTTCCTTCCGAGTTCGCCTCGGCACTACCTTAGTTATCTCGGCTATCCGTGTCGGCAAATTTACTCATGTATAATAATAATAATAATAATAATAATAATAATAATAATAATAATAATAATAATAGTAATAAAAATAAAATTTCCAATTTTCTATGGATATACAATGATGCCGGGGTTCTCAAAATCATCCAAGGCAACAATGGTTTGCACGTAAGGTGGAACAATAATAATATTTTATTATTATTATTGTTATTAAATATTATTTTCATTTCTTCTCGACTGTCATTAAACGGTACATATCCCAACTGAAAGTACTAGTAGATATTTAAACTAGATTATTGCCTGAAAGGGTTCGGTATTGTCTGTTAGAGAGTTGTCGATGTGTTCAAGGGTTGATCTTGAATGTTTTGTGGATGCTGTTAGTACTGACAACTTATGAAGATCATCGCATGTTGTACGTAATTATGTGTTCGTGTTCGGCAGGAGCCTTTATCCCAGAAAGGAAAAAGTAGCCTGTTTTGTTTGGTGGTAGTCGTAATGAAGTGAATCCCCGTTTCATGAAATGATATTGCGTTTTAGCGGCGGTGTCGCGCTGTTTTGCATGCGTTGATTATGCATAGACGGGCGGGCGGGCGGGCGGGTGGGTGAGAGAAGTGCGTTGTGAAGAGTAGTGTGTGACGAAAGGCCGTCTGGCACCCGCACACCGCACGTGCCCCGGATCACCGCGCCGCTGCTGTCTGCATGTGTCTGTGTGCGTGCGTCTGTGTGCGTGTGTCTGTGTGCGTGTGTCTGTGTGCGTGTGTCTGTGTGCGTGTGTCTGTGTGCGTGTGTCTGTCTGCATGTGTCTGTGTGCGTGCGTCTGTGTGCGTGTGTCTGTGTGCGTGTGTCTGTGTGCGTGTGTCTGTGTGCGCGCGTCTGTGTGCGCGCGCGTCTGTGTGCGCGCGCGTCTGTGTGCGCGCGTCTCGCGCGCCGCCTGCGTTAAGAATATTGGGCCCCTGGTACGCGTTTGGCTTTCCCGATAGGTAGCGTTTTGTGAAATGCTCTTGGACAGGATGTCAAACCTTTTTACTATTGTAACGAAAACAATGCAGAGTAGTGGATTATAGAAAGTGCGCGTACCTTTAAATGGGGATTCAGGCAAATGATGCTGAGAATCAATGGCACACTGTTTCTCTGCTAAGTCCCTCCAAAACTGAAATGACAGTGTTGTTATTTTGTGTAAATGACAACAGGCTGTTTAACCATTTCTTTTATATATAGCAATGGAACATTTAGTTACCTTTAATTACCTATTCACTTCATGCATCTTACTGCAATAAATTCATTTAAATAAATAATTTTATTTAACACTTCAATCAAAACTCTTTGCCCCGTTTACATTGCGTAAGTTCACATGGCGCTATATTACGATTTAGAGTTTAGTATAATGCCCACCTTTATATCGAATTCAGTTAGTACAATTTTCCATGAGCCTATCCAGATTCTGTAGTATTTTCTAGATTCAGTTCTAGAATATGGAAAAACACCAAATACCATTTACATTTGCTAAGGTAACTAGAGATGACGTGCAATATAGAGTGAATGAACTAGAATAGACATTTTTTTCCGGTAGGTAATTCAGAAGCAGAGAACTGTTTAAGTTGTCGCTGATCGCGATGTTTGTCTCTAAAGCGTTGGGAGGGGTAGGTCATTAGGACACGTCGCTATCTGCCGGGAATCGTGACATCTCATGATCGTGGACAGTGGTGATTCTAATGTAAATCAAAATAAACATTCTTATGCTCTACCATTTCTAGCCATCCGCAGATCTTAGTTTAGACATTCAAAATTGTTTTAATATTAGTATGCTAACTGTAACAGTAAAAAATACACTTCATGTAGTCCGCGTGAAGAAACCACTTCCTCAGCAACTTTCAGCATATTCGTAGGGTTTTCCAAACATTAAGCGACAAACTGAGAATGGTCTAAGAGATACAACTCTTTTAAAGAAATTCCTTGTTATCTGAACAGTTGGACGTACAATTTGTTTTTAATGAATTTTGATTTTTTGTTCAAGGTCAGGCGAGCGCGCCCCCTTTCCGCCGCGGGAACTATTTCGTCATCGTGCACGTCACTTTGAGGCGCGCGGAGCTCCTGTTTTCTCGCAGGTCACCACTATGAAGTACCGGGAATGTCATGGGCGTAACTAGGAGTCAAAGTTCGAGGGAACTAGGCAACACTTCGTAGAACGGAAAAAAATATTTCGCGTTATTCATTTTTCAATACATTTCCACAGATTTTTAAGTCATTTTTTAAAATAATTGTTTAAAAATGTTAATAATTTAAACATTTTAGAGGATTTATTTGAAAATTGTTATGTGTTAATGCGTGTTTAAATATTGTACGGGAGTGTGAAAATTCAATGATTTCAAAATTATCACCCATGTTCGCCCAACTACGTAAGCGCGTTGTCGTACGTGGCTCCGAGCGCACAACTAACGCTAACCGGGTGATCCTCGGTTATGGAGTCTTTCAGAAAACTAAAAGCCTAGGCTGTTTTTTCTGGGAAAGGATGTTCTGCAGCTAACAACAGCGAACTAAGTAGGAAGAGCGTGATGAAGAATGGGCTTCACCACACGTTTGTAATAATTATTATATGAAGCCCAAGATATAAATTAGCATTAAAATGAAATTTAAAAATGTATCTCTTGTTTACATTTTAAGAAATGAATTAAGACAGATGAAACACCCGATTTTGCTATTCTTTTATTTAAGTGAGAAAGAAGTAGAAAGGGAAAGTTCATCCCGGGGAGGTGGGGGGGGGAGGCTAAGTTTTAAAAGTTGTTACAAAAGAGGACAGAGTAATTTAACATTGATGAACATGTATTTCGAACGGAACCTGCGGGTCCTCATCAGGCAAATGTTAAACTCCCATGAATTTTTCTCTCTGGAGACCGGTCGCTGCGTGAGTGAGACAAGCAGAAGTGGGCTGCTCGAATTCGTGGTTGTCATCAGATATCCTCCGACGGTTCAACTCCAGGCAGTTCAACGGCCCATGGACCGCCTTCCATTCTCCACCCTGACCCACAGTGTGTGTGTGTGTGTGTGTGTGTGTGTGTGTGTGTGTGTGTGTGTGTGTGTGCGTGCGTGTGTGTGTGTCTCGTCTGCTTGCTGTCCGTCCGTCTGTTTCTAGTCCGCCTGTCCGTCCGTCTGTTTCTAGTCCGCCTCTCCGTCCGTCTGTTTCTAGTCCGCCTGTCCGTCCGTCTGTTTCTAGTCCGTCCGTCTGTTTCTAGTCCGACTGTCCGTCCGTCTGTGTCTAGTCCGACTGTCCGTCCGTCTGTGTCTAGTCCGACTGTCCGTCCGTCTGTTTCTAGTCCGACTGTCCGTCCGTCTGTTTCTAGTCCGACTGTCCGTCCGTCTGTTTCTAGTCCGTCTGTCCGTCCGTTTCTGGTCCGTCTGTCCGTCCGTCTGTCCGTCCGTCTGTCCGTCCGTCTG